>BOPN01002058.1:82500-86333 GCA_017312705.2 Penaeus japonicus | reverse complement strand
ATGATAATGAGGATTATAATGGTGTTATTGATGGTAATTGTAATGGGGATAATAATGATGATTAAAATGGTGATAATAACGACTATGAGAATGATAATAACGAGGGTGATGGTAATGATGATATTGATATTAATGATGATTTGTCCTATTATGAATTCTTTCAAAATAGATTAACATTTTTTCCTTTCACTGAAGTCGGATGCTGCCATCACAGGCCTCATTATCATCCGAAATATATTCATAATGATCTTTCTCCCTTCTCTCTCTCTCTCTCTCTCTCTCTCTCTCTCTCTCTCTCTCTCTCTCTCTCTCTCTCTCTCTCTCTCTCTCTCTCTCTCTCTCTCTCTCCCTCCCTTTCTTCCCTCCTCTTCCCACAGCCCCAAAGAGAGTAATTAGCCCTCCCCTCCCCTCCCCCTCCCTCTCCCCCAACCCGCCGCGAGATAAGGTCATTAGAAAGCGATCCCGGAGCAAGCAAGCAAGCAAGCAAGCCGTCCGCCATGCAAGCACTAATTATCAAGGTGAGAGTTGCTCGGAAGCTGCAGGTGTGTGACGAGGCGCGCTAATCCGATTTCCCCTCGTTTTAAGGTGGGCAGGTAGGCGAGGAGGGGGGAGGGGAAGTAGGTAGGGGAGGGAGGAGGGTGGGGAGATGTGGGTAGGAGGTGGAAGAGAGCGGGGAGAGGGATGAGGTGGGTAGGGGAGGGGGAAGAGCGGAGAGAGGGGAGAGGTGGGTAGGGGGCAGAGGGGTGGAGAGGTGGGTAGGGAGCAGGGGGCAGGTGAGAGGGGGCTAGGAAGGGGGAAGAGGACTAGGGGCCAATTTCACCCAATTTCCAATAATGCCTTCCCGCAATTTGGGCAGACCTCGCGAAAGGAGGATGAGCTTGTTAGCATCATCTTGTCGCCGAAAGAGGGATGGGTGGCTTATCTTGGCTTGGCTTGGCTTGGACTGACGTGACTTGGCTTGGACTTAACTTAACTTGACTTGGCTTGGACTTAGACTTAGCTTAACTTGACTTGGCTTGACTTAGCTCCGGTTGCATGAACTTGACTTAACCTGGCATGGCTTGGCTTGAGAGATATTAGGTTGAATTGGTTTTATCTTGACTTCGTTTGGCTTGACTTCGCTCGGGTTGCATGGACTTGACTTAACCTGGCATGTCTTGGCTTGAGATATATTAGGTTGAATTGGTTTAACTTGACTTCGCTTGGATTAACTTCGCTTAGCTTGGCTTTGCTTGAGTAGCATTGACGTAGTTCGACCTGGCATGCCTTAGCTTAGCTTGGCTTTTCTTAGTCTAGTTTGGCTTGGAATGGTTTATCTTGGCTGGATTTGGCTTGGCATATCTTTGGTAGCTTTGACTAAGTTCAAGTTGCTTTGACCTGGCATGTCTTGTCTGGGCTTGCCTTAGTTTGTTTGGGATTGGCTTACCTTAGCTTGGCTTGGTCAACAAATGACTTTCTTTTCCTTTTCTCTTGCCTTTCCTTCTAGCTTTCCGAAGCCCTGGTGAGTCGTTAAAGGAGGTGGTAGGAAGGTGAGGGGAACGAGGTAGGGGAGGGGAAAAAGAGAGGGGAAAGGAGGGAGGGAGGGAGGGAGTGAGGGGTGGAATATACGCAATGCAGGAGGGGAAGAAGAGGGGAAAGAGAGAGAGAGAAAGACAGACAGAGAGAGAGAGAGAGAGAGAGAGAGAGAGAGAGAGAGAGAGAGAGAGAGAGAGAGAGAGAGAGAGAGAGAGAGAGAGAGAGAGAGAGAGAGAGAGAGAGAGAGAGAGAGAGAGAGAGAGAGAGAGAGAGAGAGAAAGAGAGAGAGAGGAGAGAGAGAAAGAGAGAAAGAGAAAGAGAAAGAGAGAGAGAGAGAGAGAGAGAGAGAGAGAGAGAGAGAGAGAGAGAGAGAGAGAGAGACAAAAAAGGATCATATTCAAAAGAAGAAAACGAGACAAAAGAACTGATAAGAAAGGAGGCAAAGAAGGAACAGAAAACGGAGACAAAGGCCGTCCAACCGAGACTCGAAATAACAGGACTTTGAAGACTGAAAAATGACTCCCAAGAAGAACCGTCAATCGATAAAGCTTCATTTTGTGCGACAAAGAAGATAAACCAACTAAGCTACTCCCCCCTCCCCCACCCCAACCACCGCCTACTCTTCCCCCTCCCCCTCTCTAGTCCCTGATATAGGCCTAGGAAGATAATGTCATTAATTCCCTCGCTCCCCGATAGATGGCAGCAGTTGGCGCTCGAGACAGGGAGAAAATAGTCATCTTCCTCTCGCCAACTTTATCGCATTTCATGCTCTAGTAAATAGAACACCGATTTATACATATAAAAAGGGAAGAGAAAAAAGGTAAAGCCATGTCAATAAAGGTTATATAAGCGCGTTTGATTTAATTGTGAGCGTTTGATCATATTAATCAAAACGACGATTCATGTCCGTCGGTTCCATCTAAAGCGGAGCCACTTAACCAGAAGAATACAAAAAGGAGGTTTAGTGGTTTAAGCGCCCGCTCTGGGACGGGGCTTTGTTGGTCAGATCTCTTTCATTTTGTCATCTTTCCCCCTCGGGGAGAGATGGCCGAAATGACGCAAGCTCTTTCTCTGGACCCTCTTCTCTCCCTCTTTCTGTTTTCTTTGTTCTTTTTTATCCCTCTTGTCTGTTTCCTTTGCTGTGTCTCTTTTCTTGTTTTTTGTTCTTTTGTACGGCTTTCTTGTCTGTATTATATGTTTCTCTTCCTCTCTCTCTCTCTCTCTCTCTCTCTCTCTCTCTCTCTCTCTCTCTCTCTCTCTCTCTCTCTCTCTCTCTCTCTCTCTCTCTTTCTCTTTCATTCTTTCTCTCTCCCTCTCCCTCTCCCTCTCCCCCTCCCTCTTCCTCTTCCTCTCCCTCTCCATTTCCCCTTTCCTTTTCCCTCTCCCTCTCCATCCCCCTCTCCTTCTTTCTCTCTCCCTTTGCCTCTCACTCTCCCTATCCCTCTCCCTCTCCCTTTCTCTCTCTCTCTCCATCCCTCTCTCTCTCTGCCTCTCGCTCTCTCTTTCTCTGTTTCGTAGTTAACAGCATCACTTTCTTTCCTTTTTAATTTTTCATTGATCCCCTAATCTTGATAAATTAATAAAAATCCTTTTATCACCGATTTTTGTAGTATTTATAAGAGAGAGAGAGAGAGAGAGAATAAGTTAACTTAAAGCTATCGACTTTTTAGAATAAAAAAAAGAATCACCCCCAAAAAGAAAAGAAAAAAAAAGTGAGAAAGAAAAAAAATGATTTAATGATGAGGGAAGCTTGTGATAGGCGGGAAGATGGGGGGCCCGTTCCTCTTCCACTCCCTCTTCTTAAGACATTAGTGTAAAGTAGAGCTTGAAAGGGTGATTGAGTGAGAGAATGGGGGGGGGGGGAAGATATGAAGGAGAGATGAATAAATAGTTAATGAAAAAAATGAGAAAGAAGGGGAGAGAGAGGGAAAGAGAGATGACGGGATGGAGAGATGGAGGGAAGATATTGGGAGTGCGAGAGAAAGAGACGGCGAGGGAAGGAAGGAGAGAAAAAGAGACAGTGGGGAGAAAGAAGGAGAGATAGAGAGAAAGAGCGACAGACAGATATGCAGAGACTAGAATGAACAAGAAGAAAAAGAAGAGAGAGAGAGAGAAGATAAAGTGATGATCTAAAAGAGGTAAAGACGAAGAGAGTGGGGGTAGGGGTGGGGTGGGGAGGAGACCACATGCAAAAGAGGATACCGGAGGAGGGGAGGGGGGAGGAAAGGTTGATAGAAGAGAAGGACGAAAAGAGTTGACTCCACTATTAACCATTTCGCCCTCCGTCTTAAATCTCTCTCTCTCTCTCTCTCTCTCTC
>BOPN01002058.1:55000-60000 GCA_017312705.2 Penaeus japonicus | reverse complement strand
AGGGAGAGAGAGAGAGAGAGAGAGAGAGAGAGAAGGAGACAGGGGGTGAGAAAGAGAAATAATAAATTTGCTATCCACCTTAAATTTGTAATCAAGACACACCGCCCATCTTCAACCATCCTAGAAAACAAGACAAAAACAAGGGAAATAAAAAAAAATCAAAGTAGTCATCAAGAAAAGACAAAACAAAGACAACATAAAGACAAATAACAAGAGCGAACAATGATGTTAAAAACTGACCTTAATCACAGTCTATGATCTGTGTCTTGCAATCATCACTTCATCCAGGTTTTACTTCTCTCTGTCCTCTCCCTCCCCCCTTCTCTCTATCTATCTATCTGTCTGTCTGTCTGTCTATCTATCTATCTATCTTTCTATCTATCTCTCATTCTATATCTATCCAACATCTATCTATCTATTTCCTTCCCATCTTTCCCCCTCCTGCATGGCGTATAGTCACAACAAATCGGAAGGAGAGAGAATGAAATAGAGATGAAAGAAAGAAAGAGAGAGAGGAAACAAGAGAGAGAGAGAAAGAGGAAGAGAGAGAGAGAGAGAGAGAGAGAGAGACAGGGAAGGCGACCTCCATAAACACCTCGGCTTATCGACGCTATCATAAACATTCCCTTTATCGACACGACAAGTTCCTGGTTCTCGGAGACTAAATATGGCTTTAATAAAGTGCGCAGCGATGTCATCTAAATATCAATTCGGATCCGGCACCATCTCTCCACCCTCCCCCTTCCTCCCCCTTCCTCCCCCTCCCTCCCCACCCCCACCCCCATCCCCCCTCCTCACCCCGACACTAAATTCCAATAGAAGTTCTTTCAAACTCGCGACATACAGGATCTATACACCAGCCCCGGGCCAGCAGCGGCTGCAACCAGTCTAGCGAATGGTCAATATTGCTACTGCATTGCCCTCCGCCCCTTTCATATGCGGCCATTATTGCCAATATCGAGGATACAGGCACGTCCATAAGCACATTTGCAACTTCACCTCGCTGGGATGGCGAATTCAGATTACCCAACTAGCATTCAAGTTGCTCATCTAAGCTCACACCGATCAGTGTGCCGGCGGGGGTTGAGTCGAGGCTGCAATATTTTGGCTCACCATTACTGCTCTCTGTTAGGTCTAATATCAGCGACGCAGGCAAGACAAAGGTTGTAATACACACGCACGACACTCGCTTTTAAGTTTGGGCTACACATATGATACTATTTGGAAAGCACACTTAAGGCTATTGAAACCTGGATATTGTAGCGGCCGTGATGGTCCGTCAGGAAGTGGATATCCTCGCGGCGGGGTCGTATCTTTCTCTTTTTTTTAGGTAGGGGAGGGGAGGGGAGGGGATGGGAAAGATGAGGGGAGGGGAGGGGAAGAGGAGGGGAAGAGGAGGGGAGTGGAGGAGAAGAGGAGGGGAGGGGAAGAGGAGGAGAGGGGAGGGGAAATGGATGGGAAGGGGAAGAGGACGGGAGGGGAAGAGGACAGGAGGGGAAGAGGAGGGGAGGAGGGGAGGGGAAGTGGAGGGGAGGGGAAGAGGAGGGGAGGGGGAAGGAAGGGGATGAAGTAAAGGAGGGAGGAAAAAGGAGGGGAAGGGATGAGGTAAGGGAAGGAGGATACAGGAGGGGAGGGGATGTGGTAGGTGAGAGGGGGGAGGAAGGGAAGAGGATGTAGCAGAGAAACGAAGGGAGGGTGGGGGTAGGGGGATGTGTTGGGGATGTGATATGGAAGGAGGAGCGGGTGGGGGCTTGGAGGGATATGCTAGAGAATGGAAGAGGAGAGAAGAGGAGGGGAGGGGAGGGAGGGGAAGGAATAAAGGGGAGGGAAGGGAGGGAGGGGAGGAGGGGAGGTACACTAGCTCGAAAAGGGGACACAGTTTTTGGAGATTCTCGCTCTTCTGCCGGACGCGCCAGTGCAGTTGCAACGCTCGTTGATTTCGTCTCTTCCCTTCTTGTCATCTATGTCTCCTATTTTCTTCCCTTTCGAGAAGAAAAAAAACTATTTCCGTTTCCCCCCTAAATAAAACAAAACAAAAACAAGACGAAAAGAGTTCTTTATTCGTCTCTCTCTCTCTCTCTCTCTCTCTCTCTCTCTCTCTCTCTCTCTCTCTCTCTCTCTCTCTCTCTGTCTATCTATCTATCTATGTATTTCTCTCGCAATCTCTCTCTCTCTCTCTCTCTCTCTCTCTCTCTCTCTCTCTCTCTCTCTCTCTCTCTCTCTCTCCCTCTCTCTCTCTCTCTCTCTCTCTCTCTCCTTCTCCTTCTCCTTCTCTTTCTCCCTCTCCCTCTCTCTCTCTCTTCCGCCTTTAAAAAACATCTCTTCGGAATTCGGTCACTTCAGTTTCCCGTTTTGGCGCGCGCCTCCTTGGTCGCGCTGATGGCCAGTCCATAAAGTGTGCGGTTCTACGGACTGACGGATTGTGCAGACTGTGGTGTGGGAGAGATGCATTGCGGGTCACACGTCAACGGAAACTGCTGTAGCTCTGCTGTTGGGAACGCCTGTGTACGTCTGTGTGTGTGTGTGTGTGTGTGTGTGTGTGTGTGTGTGTGTGTGTGTGTGTCCCTTTATGGCTTGTGCGTTTCTGGGTGTATGTTTTCTAGCGGTTGGAGTCTGGGTTTGCTGCAGACTCTTGTGTGACTTTCATGTGCATATATTAAAGGCCATATGTGTGGTGGCAATGTAAGTGTAGACGGCTTGACCGGATGTTTATGTGGGCATTTGTCGCGTGTGTGTTTGTCTATGTGTTTGTGTGTGCGTGTGTGTTTGTGTATGTATGCGTTTGTCTATGTGTTTGTATGTGTTCGTGTGTGTGTGTGTGTATGTGTGTGTGCGTGTATGTGTTTGTCTATGTGTTTGTGTGTGTGTTTGTCCGTGTGTTTATGTGTGTATGTGTGTACAGCATAGAAGAAAAAATTTCACCCGACTCCCCTGGACTCACCTGTATCCTGTCTTCCGGCAGGTCGAGCTTCAAGGACAACATCTCGCGGGCGTAGACGTCAGGATAATGGGCGTCCTTGAAGGCCTTCTCCAGCTCCTCGAGTTGGTAGGACGTGAAGATCGTCCTGTTGGGAAGAGAGAGAAAGAGAGAGAGTGAGAGAGAAATGAACAAGAAGCGTGACTAACGACGCCGAGATGATAGGGAGGAGGGAGGAAGAAGATAGAGAACGGAGGGAGGGAGGGAAGGAAGGAAGGAAGGAGGAAAGGAGGGAACAGAGGAGGGAAGGCGGAAGTGAGGGAGAACAGATCAAGGAAGGGAGGAAAGAAAATAGGAAGAGATGGAAAGAACGAGTCAGGAAGGGAGAGAAAAAGGATTAAAGAAGGAGAGGGAGGGAGGGAGGGAGGAACGGTCGGAAAGAGGGAGGGAGGGAGGGAGGGAGGGAGGGAGGGAGGGATGAAGGGAAGCAGCTGCTCCAGAGGTCGAGATGCGGAGTTGGTAACAGCGATTGGCAAAGGGGGGAGGGGAGGGGGAGGGGGGAGGGGATATGACGAGGAGGAATCCATGGGGAGAGAGCTGGTGTTTGTGGGAAGGAAGTGTTGGCAGTGGGAGATCAAGGGGAGGCTGTTGGTGTGTTGGTGAGGCGAGTGAGGAAAAGTTACGACCAGAGGAAATCAAGTGTTTGTGCTCCAGGAAAACCTTTCTTCTTGTGGAACTTTATTTCGTTTTTTCATGTTACTAATGTTGTCATGGTTGTTGTCATTATTTCATCATTGTTATTATCACCCTCATGAATTCCAGCATTATCCTTATTTCAAGTTTAGTCAAAGAGGTTACTTTCTGCGTGGGGAAAATAGAGGGAAAGTATGATTTAAAAGATGTTTACGTTGTGTCATCTTCTTCATTTAAGTTGAATCATTTTTTTTCTGTCTCTTAAAATGATATTTATCAAATATGTGAAATTATTGTCTTTGTACACAAAAGGAAGAGCAATAAGGCTACTATGAAAAAGAAAAAATAATAATAAAGAAAAAGAGAGAAAGAAAGACCAAAAGAAAATATATACATATAATCCTACTCCGAATAAATAATAAAAATAACAATAACAAAAATCTCTCTGCAAAAATAATCGAAACCGTAGTTTTCGTTCCCAAGACATTTCTCGCCATAAAACGAAAATGGTTTGTTGCAGAGGCATTGCCCGTTCATGCCCCCCTTCTCAATACAGGGGATGTTTTGATTGATAGATACATAGAGAAAATATAAGCGTGAGGAGAATGTGTTATTGCAATGGACAAAATGCATTTTCATCATATTCAAAGAGAGTGTTTAAAAGGTGAAATGAATTTGGACTTGGAATACAAGCTAGGAAGGTGTGTTTATGTGTTACTGTTTGTGTGTTTGTTTGTCCGTTTGTAGAGCGTGTGTTGTTTTGTTGTTTTTCCCTTGTTTGTGCTTGTAATTGGTTGTTGCCTGTTCGTTTGTCAGAGTGTGTGTTGTATGCTTGTTAGCGTGTCTGTGTGTTTATACATGCCTGTCTGTTTGCATTTATGCTATAATTTCAGTCTGTCTACATGCATAGTCTATCTATAGATTGATCTATCTATCGATTGATCTATCTATCCACCTCTCCACCTATCCGCTATTAAGACACCATACATATAGAATATTAGTACACGCGATATCCAAATCACAAAACGAATTAATAAAAGCGTACAGGAGGGGAGAGAAAAGGCAGAGGAGGGGTAGGGCAGAGAGGAGGATAGGGGAGGATAAGGGGATGGGGGATAGGGGATAGGGGAAGGGGGGGGCATGAATTAACGACTGAGGGGCGAGAGAAATTGGAAAATGAAGATAATTACGAGTGATAATCATTTAGCTATAATAAGGAAGGGGCATTTTGGGATTTCCATTTTCACTCGAGACATTTCAAAAAGGCTTGTTATTTTTATCATTTGTGAAAGGTATTTTTTCAACAGCATTGCGCTTTACTTCTTTTATCATAAAGTGACTTTATAATGCTCTTTGTTATTCTTATCACATATTTTATCAGATATTAACG
>BOPN01002058.1:32500-37500 GCA_017312705.2 Penaeus japonicus | reverse complement strand
GGCTTTCCGGCAGGTGCTCAGTGCCTCGGAGACTCTCCTGCACGAGGGATGCCAGCGGGGCCCCGGCGTGGCGCTACGGGACGGCTCCCGCGGCGCGCTCGACTGTCGCTCGGCTTCCGCTCCTTCTCTCCTTCGAGTTCTTCTTCTTCTTCTTCTTCTCCTTCTTCTTCTCTTTCTTCTCCTTTTTCATCTTCTTCTTCTTCCTCTTCTTCTTCCTCTTTTTTTCTTCTTCTTCTCTTTCTTTTTCTTTTTCTTCTTCTTCTCTTATTTCTTCTTCTTCTTCCTCTTCTTCTTCTTCTTCTTCTTCTTCTTCTTCTTCTCTTTCTTCTTCTTCTTCTCTTTCTTCTTCTTATTATTATTTTTCTTTTCTTTCTTCTTCTTCTTCTTCCTCTTCTTCTTCTTCTTTTCTTTCTTCTTCTTCTTCTCTTTTATCTCCTCCTTCTTCTTCTACTTTTCTAATTTTTCTTCTCCTTCATCTTCTACTTTTTCTCTTTTTCTTCTCCTTCTTCTACTTTTTTTCTTTTTTCTTCTTCTCTTTTTCCTTCTTCTTCTCCTCCTTCTTCGCTATCTTCCTCTTCCTCTTCTTCTCCTTCTTCTCTTTCTTCTTCTTTTCCCCTCTTTTTCATTTTGTTCTTTCTTGCTATTAATTTTCTTTTTTCTTTTTTTGTCTTCGTGTTCTTCTTTTTTTGTCATTCTTCCTCTTTTTATTCACCGTTATTATTATCTTTATTCTCATTATCATCATTATTAACATCGTTATTATTACCATTATACTGCTATTATATCATCTTTGTTATCATATTTACAATCATTATCATTATCATCGTTCAAATCTTTATTGTTATTACTATCTTTATCATTAGTATCATTAATATCATTACTTTTAATATCATCGTTATCATCAATAGTATTACTGTTATCATCATCATTACCATTATTATAATTGTTATCATTGATATTTTCCTTTCCATCATTATTGTCGTCATTATTATCATTATCCAACCATTAAAAGTATTATCATTAATATTATTATTATAATTATTATTATTATCATCATCATCATTAATATCATTTCCATTATACTAAACTCTCATTATTATCATTGCTAATCGTAACTTTCACCGCTTTTCCTCTCTCTCTCTCTCTCTCTCTCTCTCTCTCTCTCTCTCTCTCTCTCTCTCTCTCTCTTTATCTCTCTCTCTCTCTCTCTTTCTCTCTCTCTCTGTCCTTTTCATATGTTCTCTCATTGTTTACTTTCGCAACTCTCTATCTATCTATCTATATTTATCTATATATATATATGTATATATATATATATATATCAATCTATCTATCTATCTATCTATCTATCTATAAAACTCTCTCTCTGTCTCTCTGCCTGTCCCTCTCCATCTCCCTCTCCCATTCCATCTCTCTCTTTCTTTCTCCCAACCTCCCTCCGTCCACACTCCCTCCCTCCCTCCACCACCACCACCACTACCACCACCACCACCCTCCTCCCCCTCTCCCTCCCACTGTTTCATTACCCGCCTCTTTCTAACACTAATCAAGCAATTTCCAGATTTAATTGAGGTACGAGCGAGTGCGCCCAGGCTAGCGACCGTGTCAGCGCCACCTGTCAGCTGCTAATAGCCTAATGACCAGGTGAATGCCGCCCCCCCAACCTCCTGCTGGGTTGGGGGTTGGGGAGGGGGTGGGGCGAGAGGGGAGGTGGGTAGCGTGTGGTAGGTGGGAAGAGGTAGGTGGAGGAGGAGAGGAGGAGAGGAGGGAGGAAGGGAGGAGAGGTTGGAGGGGTGGAGGGTAGGAGGAATGGAGGAAGAGAGGGAGTGAGGGAGGAAGAGTAGGAAGTGTGGAGAGGAGGGAAGAGGATGATAAGGTAGGAAGGAGAGGGAAAAAGGTGGAGAGGGAGGAGGGGGAAGGGGAGGACGAGGAAGAGGAGGGGAAAGAGGAGGGAAAGAGGTAAATAAAAACGATGAAGGGGAAAAGAGAGATGACAAGGAGAAAGGGAACCGAAAAGAAGATGGATGGAAGTAGAAATAGACAGAAGAAAAAGAAGATTAGGAAGACAACGAAGACGAAAAAAGTGACGACGACGAGGAAGAAGACGAAAAAGAAGAAGAAGAAGAGAAAAAAAATATTGAGGAAACAGAATCAGGAAAAAACAATATCAAAGGGGAAGTGCAAATATCAAGAACAGGATTTCGGAATGAGAATAAGGAGAATGCGAAAACAAAAAGCGTCATAACGAAGAGGGAGGAGGCGACGGGGAAGAAAAAGAAAGCAAGACAGACAGACAGGCAGACAATGAAAGGAAGACAATCAGCGGAGGGACAGCCGGACAGATGGATAATAGGAGGGTAAGGGACAGAGAGAGAGGGAGAGAGAGAGAGAGAGAGAGAGAGAGAGAGAGAGAGAGAGAGAGAGAGAGAGAGAGAGAGAGAGAGAAAAGAGAAAGAAGAGAGAGAGAGTGTGAGAGAAAGAGAGATAGAGAGAGAAAGGGAGAGAGAGAGAGAAAGAGAGTAAGAAAGAAAGAAAGAGAGAGAAAGAAAGAGAAAGAGAAAGAAAAGAAAGAGAGAGAGAGAGAGAGAGAGAGAGAGAGAGAGAGAGAAAGTGAACAGCATTCTTCAAAGGCAGGATGAGGAGGCTATTGCGCACGGCGAAGCAAAGAGAATTTCCAACAGCGGTGGAAAAAGAATATTGGTAAAATTGCACACCAGCCAAAATGGATTTATTTAGGGGTCCGGGGATTCGAATGTAAATGAAGAGAAATGCTTTGGTGTTCTGTGTGTGTGCGCGTGGGGGGGGGGGGGGGGGGGTGGGTGTGTGTGTGTATGTGTGCGTTTGTGGGTGGGTGGGAGTAGGGGTGTGCTGTGTGTGTGTGTGTGTGTGTGTGTGTGTGTGTGTGTGTGTGTCCATGTATTGTATTATTATCTTTGTATATTTTCAGACCATAAGCCGTGTTAGGGGGGGGAGGCAAGAGGGTCGGGGGGTATGATAAGGGAAGAAGTAAAGATGAAAGAGGAAAAGGATAAAGAGGAAAAATAAGATAGGTGACAGAAAACGATTGCACGGGAGATAGAAATGCAACATTGAAATGTCTTAAAAAAAAGAAAAAGAAAACAGATAAATAGAAAATATAAAAAAGTAAAAACAAGAAGAAAAAGAGAGTAGAGAAATTCCAAGGATCAAGAAATTGAAACGAAATATAAAACAAACAAGTAAATGAGAAAACACTGAACAATATACGAGCACAAAAAAAAATAAAAATAGAAACACGCAGAAGCGAATCGACTTGATATCGCAGTGACCATTGCACCCCCCCCCCCCTTGCCCCCACCCCAGTACATATCTAACCCCTTCCCCTCCATTCCCAAACCCCCTACCCCAGCCCTAACCCCCGACCCCAACCCCCAACCCCCACCCCCCTCCCTTCAAAGAGAAAGAGAAAAAAATACACGACTTCCAACCTAGTCTATAGCAACTACCTCGTGAAGCGCAGAACGACCTTGCTCGCTGTCTGCCTCGGTGATCTATGTGTTAATGGCTCCACGGACGACCCGAAGAGGAGAGAGAGAGAGAGAGAGAGAGAGAGCGGGGGTAGAGGGTGAAAGAGAAAGAGAGAGAGAGAGAAAGAGACAAGGACAGGAACAGAGAAAGAGACAGACAGTTAGACATTAAGAGAGACAAACAGAGAGTACAAAAGAACAGAAAGAGAAATGTCAGAGAAACGGAAGAAAAAGAGATTACTCGTTACACTATTTAAAGTCTTCATCTTTTTCTTTTTCTTTCCTATTTTGATTTTTTTTTTTCCTTTTTTGAGGTTGGTTTTCTTTACCAACTTCCCGGTCTAACGGTCAAATTAAGTCATTTGTGATGAGGTAGCAGTTGTTTCGAAAATGTCGCCGATGGGAGTGCGCTTGGCGTTAGTATTTTGTTTTCGTGAGTTCAAGCTTTGTTATTGTTTCTTAATCTAATCGTAAATTTAAGCTTGTCTCCTCAATATTTTTTTTTTTTTTTTTTTTACATTGTGTTTGAGCGTTGATGTTTTATGCGCTATAATGATTTAGGAATTAGGCGCCTTCCTTTAGATTCCTATATTAAGATTGTATCTTTTTACGGTTACTTGTATTATCATTATCATAAAAATTACGGTTATCATCATTGCTATAACCATTAATCTTATTGTAATCGCTGTTGATATTATTTATACTATTAGTATGATTGCTGTTAACGATATCTACTAACCATGGTGATTATAACTATTGGTGATTATATCACCATCAATACCACCATCAACATCACCATCAACACCACCATCATCATTACCATTGTCATCACCATCATCATCACCATCAACATCACTATCATTATGACAAAACGCTACCTAATAAGTGAACTGATGATAACAATGATACCCATTATCGTTACCTTAGATTTATAGCTCATTATCTTTATATTTACATAGATTTATAGCTCATTATTTTTATATTTACATAGATTTATAGCTCATTATCTTTATCTATACTTAGATTTATAGCTCATCATCTTTATCTTTACTTAGATCTATAGCTCGTTATATTTATTCTTACTTAGATTTAGAGCTCATGCCAGAACTCAACGTACAAAAATTACTTTGAAGAGAGTGAAAAAAAAGAAAAAAAATACTATACACCCAAAAATACTCAACGAAGAATGGCATTCTCTGTTCTCCACATTTCCATCGATTTGTCATTTATTTTCTAGAAGCTTTGACTCTATTTCGAAAACTGCTTCGTTGTTCCGACTCTCTGCTTCGAACTGGAGTTAAATCAAGCAGGGGGGCGGGGGGGGGGGGGCGTGGCGAAGACGTGGGTGATGATGGCGTTATTGAGAGAGGGAGAGGGAGAGAATGAAGGAGAAAGCGAAAGAGGGAGAGGGAGAGGGAGAGGAGAATGAAGGAGAAAGCGAGAGAGGGAGAGGGAGAGGAGAATGAAGGAGAAAGCGAGAGAGGGAGAGAGAGG
>BOPN01002058.1:17500-20000 GCA_017312705.2 Penaeus japonicus | reverse complement strand
TCGCCATCATCCTCGTAATCTCCTTCTTCTTCTTTTGCTTCCTCTTCCTCTCGATGCTTTATTACCATTTTATTAGATTGAATTATTATGCTATCAATTTCCCCAAAAACTACTATGCTCAACAATTGCATTTGACAACCATCACTGCCATTGCATCAGTAATTATTGAATAATTATCATATCATATAATTGACAATTTATCTAATGATTATATCATAATTACTTTAGTATACCGTCACTAATGTGATTTTCATAAACATCAAAAATACATCTATTGTGTTAATTATCAATCATGTCTTTCACAATTTTATACATTTTTAACTATCAATGGTATGTATTTTTATGATTGATTATGTCTTTTATTATTTGTTTTTCTTAAAATTATGTAAAACATATATCGTCAGTGTTTTTTTTTTTCAAGTTTCTTTTTTTTTCTTTTTACAATTCTTGGATTTTCAGAAATATCTAAAAAAATATAACGATTGCGACTTAAGACATTATGTTTGTTTTATTCAGCGCAATTTATGTTGATAATTCCTGAGCCATGCTATCTACAATAGTAGATCTGAAATCATAAACCAAGTTGCTTATTTTGCCGCCATTAATTCACATTCCCTATTGGTGTGAGTAGGATTAGCACCTTGCAAGGCACCTGTTACGATATATGTGTGTAAATCGGTGGGTTGGATCAGCTGTTAAGTCGCTTCCCAATTTTATGTACATACATGCATGTGTGTGTGTGTGTGTGTACATGTACAGTATATAAACACACACACACACACATACACACACACACACACGCGCGCGCGTTTCTATTTCCCTCCCCCTCTCTCTCTCTCCCCATGTCCCTCCCTCCCTCCCTCCCTCCCTCCCCATGTCCCTCCCTCCCTCTCCTCCCCTTCTCTCTCCCTCCCTCCCCCCCCCCTCTCCTTCCAAAACCCGGCCGCCGATCCCAAGCGTGAACCTCCCTCCCACAGCCACCGAAGACAGGAGAGCGGGAACGCCTCCAGTTCTCCGCCTTTGGACTCGCAGGTTGAGACTTTTCCTGTTTTGATTATTGCCAATGTTGTTATTATTTTTTTTAAATTGTTATTATCGTTATCATTGTCATTGTTGTCATTACCATCATTATCGTTATTATTATTATTGTTATCACTATTATTATTATTATTACTATCATCATTATTATCATCATTATTATTATCTTTATCATTATTACTATCGTCATGATCATCATTATTGTTATTACTATATTCATCCTTATCGTTTTTATCAATATTGATATCATTCTTATTATCATTATTATTATCATCACCATTACTACTACTCTTATCATTACTATCATTACCATAACTGTTTATCATCATTATTATCTCCCTCAATTAACGTGACCTGATAATTAACGGGACCTGACCTTATCTATATTCTTATCATCTTTCTATATTTATAAGAAACGAGGTAGTAATGAGACAAATTAAGAGACATGATATCTAAGCCTATCAACCAAACGATAGAATCATGAGAGACAATAATTAATAGGAGATATGTAAATAAAAATGTAATAATAAATAGGTGACAAAAAATCTATACGTGCATAACATCTGATATCGGGATACAGAGTGAATATAGTAGATAAAGAGTCTTATCTTTTTTCTTATCGAAAAGATATGAAAATGTTTATAAGACTTCCTTTAGGAAAAATAGGAATGGAAAGTATGTTATATTTCTTTTGTCACCAAAAATGCAAGAAATGTAATATATTCAACATTGCACAGTTCTCTTCTTAGATTGAAAATAGTTATTTGTTTCAGTTTCTTAAGACTTTGCGAGTGAGTTAATTACAAAAGTAACTTATTCCTATTTTGAAAACATTTTAAACCGAATACCCTTTTTTTAATCTTGATGTTAAACGCATTTCAACACACAGAGCATTGCAACCATAAAAGACTGTGTGATTTAATTGCAAAATGTGTTGCACTAATAATTACAAGCTGAAATAACACACGAATGGAGAAAATAATTGCAAACATTACTTTAAAAACGCTAAAAAAAATGCACTTTATCTTTGTTTTGGGTATCTGCTGGAATATAAATGAAACATATCAGTCTAAGCAAATAACACAGAGCCTTCCGTGTTTTAAAAAAAAATATATATTATTTCAACTTATAGGATGAAATAAATAGTGTAGTTGAGAGAGAGACAGAGAGAATCAATGAATGATCGTGATATTAAGAATAAGAATGATGGTGATATTGATAATGAATAATAGGAATTATAATAATAATAATGATGATAATATTGATGATAATAATGATGATAACAATGATAGTAATGTCAATGATAATAATTACGACAGCAATAATGATAATAATAACAACAGTATTAGAATAAGGATAAAAAAGATGGTAATAACGATAATAATAGTGATAACAATAATGATAATGATGAATAAAAAAGTAACACTGACTAGCAGAGCTCGCGTAATAGTGATGAAACAAT
>BOPN01002057.1:226329-231329 GCA_017312705.2 Penaeus japonicus | reverse complement strand
TTCACAAAGACCAGCAAGGTTTCAACATCGAGAGTACTCGCTCGAAAAAGGAGCCCTTAAACACCGAGGCAGTCCAGCCTTTTTTTTTCTTTCTTTTTTTTTTCTTTTTTTTTGTCTCCTGGCCGCCACGGTCTTGTCTTATCGGAACTGCTTCCGCCGCGGGTCATAACGTATGGCCTGACTGCAGCGGCCGCAGTTCCTTTCATGACGGACAAGACCGTGTTGAGAACACACCTACATGAGGCGATCGTTATTTCCGCACAGATCGCGAACAAAGTGATAGAACGACCAGGAGCACCCCATATACTGTGCCATGATGACAGCAACTGAGACTTCAATGCTGGCACTCGAAGTACTGCGTATGAGCGGCCTCCGGATAGGAAATTAGAACCGATAATGACGTGACAACTCAATAGAGGGCACTTTATAATTATACTGTAAACAATGGGGAATATTGCGCCATCTATTGAGAGAACACAACAGCGCATGTAGGTAATTTATTGGGGGTTCCCAGTCCACAGCTTGTCGATAGCCGTAAATACGTAAACGCAACCATGTTTGAATTTCAGGGCAAGGATGGTGGTTTTCGAGGTATTTTGCACAAGGTATGTTGCACGAAGTGCCCTGAATAGCCCCTTCTTGGCTAGGCCTTAATTCACAACTAGGCAAAGTTAGGTAATTGGTTTAAGATTTTGCATACGAAGTATGCCCCTAAATAAGTATCACGAGGTAGCACGAAGTGCCTTAAAAAAGGGGACCCAGATTGTGGGTGGAATTATATCATTATAGCATTATATCCACTATATGTGAATAGCAGAGGTTGAGAGGAATCCGACGACGACGACGAGATAAGAGTTATTAACGAATCGAAACCCATGGATTTGCCAGGAGCTATAGTGTCCTGACTTATGGAATTCGAAGATTTCAACAAAGTGGTTAGGGAGACTACTTGGTGTGGCTGCATTCATCAATGAAATTTTAAATAAACCGACAGCGCCCTTGGAAAAGCGATGGCTACCCCGGGGGAGCCACGATGAGGACATTTTTTTCTAGCATTAATAGCCGAAAGTCTGTGGACTCTTCTCAATTAAAATTCAAACAAAGGTTCAGATAACACTGTTTAAGACCGATTCGAACCAGTGATTCAATGGTCACCTGGCGTGACTAATGAACCACTACTCATAGAAAATATATCCACACATTTCTTTATTGTGATTTGTGATATAATGTTTAAATGTTGCTATCAATATCTTATTTTATGTTTTTGTATTTTTAATGACGTTGGAATCAGCATCAGCATCAGATACACATGTTTGTATCTTAAGGTTCAGTGTTTTGGGGAGTATAGGAAGCGCAGATGAAATGTTTTCCGTGGTAAGGGGAATGCATAAAGAATGAGTGCTTATCAGCAAGGAAATAAGGTTGAATATAATTGAACGCGTTTCTCTACCTTTCACATGCAATAAACATTAGTAACCACTTGTCTCAATAAACTCGGCAGTCTTTGGGATCCATGATTTACAAGGCATCTAACGATTATGTTACATTTACTGATATTTCTGAAAAAGGACAGTCTCACTGGCATGATCCACCTATTTGATAATTATATAAACACCATTCGTACAGCAGGCTTGTTTTTTGTGGCAAAAGATTTATTAGATTTCTTGTATGATTTTTAACTAGATTAGGACACGCCACATCAATGCAAACCATCGTCTTTTGATAACTCAGATTATATGTTTCCTCGTCTACATATCTATAACAATATCAGAGATTTATTCTATGATCAAGAATCATTGATATCTGCCAGCTGAGCGGTGGTAAAGGTGGCGAAGACACCACACCAGTCCAAACTATAGTTTGACTCGACCTGTGGAGTGAGATGGTCAATGCTATTGGGTTAAGGGGCCCATACACGTTAAAAAAAAACGTCAAAATTTTGCATCAAAATTTTGATGCAAAATTTGAGTGTGCGTAGGACGTTTTGATGTCAAAAAGAGATTTGAAGCAAAATTTTGATCGATCAAATCCGTTTGATATTTTTTGACGAGTCGTCAAATTTTTGATGCGTGTGTGGTGGACTCCTGTCAAAATTTTGATCAAACTTTTTAGTTCGCAGGTGACTGACGAGGAGACAGGATCGCCATGTTTGTGAAGAAGGAGGCCGGAAAGAAATTTTTGATTGAAGATTTAGGAGCGTATCGGACCTTGGATATACTTATGTGCACACACACACACACACACACAGACACACACACACACACACACACGCACACACACACACACACGCACACACACGCGCACACACATATATCTATCTATATCTGTCTATCTATCTATCTATCTATGTATATATATATATATATATATATATATATATATATATATATATATACATATACATACATATGCATACATATATATACATATGTATATATATATATGTATATGTACATATATATGTATATGTACATATATATGTATATATATATATATATATATATATATATATATATATATATATATACATATCAACCGCGGGAAGTCTCGGCTGCTGGTGACGTCATGGCGGGCACAGTCGGCCGCTCCCCCGGCATGCTGGTCGCTGATTGGGCTGGGAGGCGTCGGGTAGTCTCCCATTAACTCCGCCAATGCCACAGGGGGAGGTAGGAGAGGGGCCAGGCCAGGGAGGGCGGTGCACTCCCAGTGCCAGGCAGTCACCCCCGTCTTCTTACATCTGAAGCATGATGGGATGAAAGCAGGGGCAGCTGTGGCTCCCTCTGCCTCTACAATATTGCGAGGACACTTATTAGCATTGTGCTGTTCACCACATACTGCACAGCGTACCTTATCTTTGCAGTATTTAGCTACATGGCCACTTCCCATACAGTTGAAGCAAATGACAGGGGATGCCCTCCACGGACGCACGTGGCTGGTGGGCAAGTATTTTCCAAAAAAATTGTATGTACTGGGAGGTGGTTGCTCTCCTTTCCATACTATGCGAATACGGTTGAGTGGCTGGCCATCTTTATACACTCTGATGGCCTTGTGAACTCCCTCGAGCGCATATGCATTCTCAAGGTCGAGCTCCTTGTTATAATGTGTGACGAGGTATTCGTCATATTTCTCTTTCTTTTTTGGCTCATCACATGATTTGAAGGCAATTCCTCCAATTTGACCGTCAATGAGCAGATCAATATAAGTCTGTTGATGACGGGCAATATAGATATATGGCGAGGAGAGAGTGTCTCCTCGCACGAGGTCAAGGGGTGTTTCCCCTTGGGACGGAGCGTTGTTGCCAACGCATCCCAGCCATTTCATTTTCTCAGAATTCGTTGTGCCTTCGGGAAAGGCGAGACGAACATATTTTTTTCGTGGTGCAAGAGTAGGCTTGATGACATTTTCATGTTTCTTCTTCTTCCTGGGTTTACGGCTTACTTATCGAACAAGGAGTTTCAAACTCCTTAGATTTAATCACTCGACGGGTACTCGCAATCGTTTCGGGAATTTAATTGGTGACGTTACACAGCTACTTGAATATTTATTGTTTTCTTGCATTGGTTTATAAAGGTATAGATTATAGACTACATCATTGGAACTTGATAGTCCTAGGACATGATTGAGAGGAGAATTTTATGAAAGAATTACATAGTTCCGTTTCATACTTCCTTGAATGTCAACATTGTTTTCATGCAAATATTTTGTCATGCATAAATCTTCTTTTTTTTTCAGATGAATATTATATTGTTTATTATTACAATAATTTAAACAAACATTCTCAGTAACCATATAATCATATATATTTTAATTAAAACCATTTAAATTTTTAAACTTTGCAACCTTCTCATCAGGTTCTTCATAATCCATTAGATTGTATTCATATCCCAGACTTAAAAAAACAAGGTCATTTTAATTAAAGTGTCTCTTGTGTTGTTTCATGTCTAAATGTCTTATTAATTTCTTGCAATCCCTTTATCCCTTAATGCTAGATTATGAGATTCATATTCAAATTCCAGTAAAAATAGTAAGTAAGGTTTGATGTAAAACAAGTTAGATTAACTTTTAGTAATTTATTTACAAAGCAAATAATTTTAGTTTATTCATGGCTTTGTAAGAAATTTGATTTTATATAATAGTAAAATGATGGAACTTTTGAAATGTAACACTTACTGAATTTAACCTATGTAGTGATAACTTAACATCTCGAAGGAATCAGATTCATGTGTCATCATTAAAGTATATTAAGATCTGTATCACTAGGTAAATTAATATGCATGTGTGTAAAAATTTATATAAATTTCACTGAACAACTATAGGGCAATAAAAGTCATTAATCTATTCATCATCTTTGTTATCATGCATTCATGACTAGTTACAGTTTCAACAACCCTGATTATAAATTTAATTATTTACAAGAATAGTATAAAAGATATTTACAAATATCTTAAGGGATGATATGAAACATAAAAAGAAACTAATGTATTTTTTTTAATAAGGGGAAGCACTACTGCACAACGCCGAGATGATCCACCCGTAAATTATCTCTGTTTGGATGTGGCTGCTTGGTACTGTGCCCAAGGATGGTCTGGGAGTTGCATGCTTGATGTTTTCAACCAGTTCTTATATTCTAGTAGGAAGACTCGCATTCCTTGCAACATATTTTTTGTCTGCTTGGAGATGGGATCTTCATCTTTTTCCTTTGAAAGAGGAGGTGAAAAGACTTAAAATCTAAATAATAATTTGACTAATTTGTAAAGAAGTATAGGGCAAAATTTAAATGTAATATAATATACTTAATATAATATGAATACAAGACATCTGATATAAAATACTCTGTATATTTTTATTTTCATTAAAGAGGTAAAATGATATCTTACCGATTTTAGGATTGTATCACGTGATCTCTTCCGAGCTTTCTCAAGGATGCTGATGAGATATTTATCTGGGACAATATTCCTGTCTTGCATCTCATAGAGCATCTCCAGAGTAAAGAAGTAGTC
>BOPN01002057.1:208829-211329 GCA_017312705.2 Penaeus japonicus | reverse complement strand
ACTTTTCACTGTGGCACTCACAGTCACAACCACAGGTTTCCTTCCTGTACCCTACCTCATGTTATCTTCATTGTAGGTGGTTATATGTTACTAATTCATTCATAACAACAAAAATACAAAAAAATAAAGTTCCTTTTTGTCAGCCCATAAAACACTAATACTTCTATCAGACTGAGTATAAAAGAAAATAATAAATTAACCCATTGCAGACGGAGATAAATTTGCTTGCCCAGCCTCCAGGATAGGTTTTATTTTAAAGAGAGACCGTTTGAAGCAATATAATTTGAATCATCCCAATCTCTTTCAGTCATTCATTGTAAAACTAGAGAGGTTTTTGTGTTTTATTATTTTGTGTTTTATTTTGAGTTTAGAGACTTATATGTGCCATATGACAGGCTCTATCAGTGCTGCAGTTGACTAAAATTGTAGTATATTATCCATATTAGCTCATTATTTTCTTTATACTCAGTGTGATAGAAGTATTGCTGTTTTATGGGAGGACAAAAGGCAACTTTATTTTTTCGTATTTTTGTGCTGTCATGAACGAATACGAAACATATAACCACCTACAATAAAGATAACAAGAAGAGGTAGGGAAGAGGAATGAAACCTGTGCTTGTGACTGTGAGTGCCACAGTGAAAGGCATCCATATTGGCATAGGAGCACATTTTAGACACTGGGTATGGATTGAGTCACCTTCCTCTTCTCGTTTTGCCTGCACATCCTTCATCGGCGGTACTTTAGAGCAAGGGTTGATCAACTTAGTGTGTGCCATCGCTCTATAGAGACAGTGCTTGCTAGAGACCGTGGATGGGTGCCATTCAAGGCTCTCTCAACTGCTGGTGCTAGGAAAAAGTGGTGCCATCTAGGTTTTGGACGTTAAGCTAGCACGCTATTATGGTAATTATAGTAATTATGACTGCAGTAGCCATCATCACTCATTCCTTTTTCATAGCAAAATAAAATAGCACAGTGATCCAAAATCCCCGAACGTCATGTACGTCATGACGCCCGTTGTCAGGCCAAAGCTCCCACATCATGTATGTCATGACACCCATATGCAATGGGTTAATATGGATCATATACTACAATTTTAGTCAACTGCAGCATTGATAGAGCCTATCATATGGCACATATAAGTCTCTAAACTCAATAAAACACAAAAAATACAACACAAAAATGGCTCTAGTTTTACAATGAGTGACTGAAAAAGAGTGGGGAGATTCAAATTATGTTACTTCAAGTTGCCTCGCTCAAAAAAAAAAAAAAAATTATCCTGGAGACTGGGCAAGCGAATATATCTCCATCCACAATGGGTTAAGATCCATAAAATCAATTCAAATGTTTAAATCAATTAACCAAGCTGGTTTTCTCATCCTAGGATATGGTACATGAATTATGGTAATTGCCCCCCCCCCCCTAAAAAAAAAAATATATATATATATATATATATATATATATATATATATATATATATATATATATATATATATATATATATATATATATAAATATATGAAAATAATACTTGTATGTTAACCCATTGCCGACGGGGGATAGATTTTCTTACGCAGGCTCCAGGATGAGTTTTATTTCTGATCGAGGCAGCTTCTGCCACATAATTTGATTTTCCCCACTCCCTTTTAGTCACTCATTGTAGAGATAGATACATTTTTGTGTTTTGTTTTTTTGTGTGTTTTACTGTTTTAAGAAATTTATATCTATCATATCACAGGTTCCATCAATTCTGCAGATTACTAAAATTGTAGTTCAGGGTCCATATCAACTCATTTTTTTTCTTTATACTCAATGTGATAGAAGTATTACTGTTTTAGGGGGGGGACAAAAAGCAACTTTATTTTTTCGTATTTGTGTGCTGTCACGAACAAACACGAAACTTATAACCATCCAAAATGAAGAGGTAGGGAAGGGGAAGGAAACTTGTGCTTTTGACAATTAATGGCACAATAAAAGGCATCCATACTGGCACAGGGGCACAGTTCAGACAGATATGCGAAGACGTCGCTTCGCCCGGGCTATATGCTCAAGACGGCCCGGCCTCTGCCAGCTATGAGTGCTGACTCATCTTATCTAATCTTATCTGATCATCATCGCTGATTTAATTCAGCTCAGTTCAGAGAGATTTTGCGAAGACGTCGCTTCGCCCGGGTTGTGTGGTAGGGGTAGCCCGGTCTCTATTGGCTATAAGTGCTGACTCATCTGATCATCATAACTGAACTTTTACCGTGGCGGTCGGATTGCCTGTAGGCGCTCCAGTTGCCAGGGGGCTAATGACAGGCATAGCCGTCTAACCAGCCCGGCGGCTGTCGTCTCTGGGCCCTGCCTGAGGAAGCGAGTGTGCTCGCATTCCATCAGGTAGTGCTCTAATTTGGCGTCCGGCGCGCCACAATACTCACAGCGTCGCTCATCTTGCCCAATAGTGGGGATGATTTGCCACGCACAAGGGTAGCCTATTCTCAGTCTGTGCAGACTGACTTC
>BOPN01002057.1:198829-201329 GCA_017312705.2 Penaeus japonicus | reverse complement strand
AGATCTTTCTACGTGCACGCTGTCCGTCCCATTGTGGACTACGCCTCCGTCGCCCTGATCACAGTCAAACCTGGACTCAGGAAAAGACTCGACATCATGCAAAACGAAGCCGCCAGGATTATTCTGGGTGCCCCTGGGAGGGCTAAGGTTACTAACCTCCTCTTGGAGGCCAAACTCTTTCCCCTGGACACCCGGATTGATCAGATGGTGGCCCAGTTCCTTGCCAATGTCCTACAGTCCCCACTGGACTCGCAGCTAAGACAGAGAGTGCAGCGTCGGCTTGCACAAAACCAAGAGCTCTTTGCTAACAACACCTGGCTGTCTCAAACAACCAAGAGTGCTGAAACGCTTTGAACTCAAAGAGACACTACTGATTAAGGGCATGGACCTTCCCCACCCTGACTATGTCCCAGCTCCGCCGTGGGCACGATCCTTGATAGAGTTCTCTGTCATGAGTCTATCAAGAAGAAAAACACAGTACTCACCGCCTCTATTGAAGGCTGAGGCGGAGAGGAACATTACAGCAATCACGCCGCTGAATAGTAAAACCTACTTCACGGATGGTTCTGTAGACCCCATCACCCGCACTGCAGGCGCCGGTTTTTGCAGCTTAAGGGCATAGAAAGCTATGCGGGTATCAGACAATGCCTCCTCACTCCAGGCAGAGGCAGTAGCTATTATGGGAGCCCTAGCCCATGCAGCCCAGACGGACGGGCATGTTGTCATACACACAGCCTCTAGGGCCGCCATTGACAGCCTGCAAAAGCCGCCCCTTGATAACGCTTACCTGGTAACCTCGATTCTCACCATTGCTCAGAGAATCCTGGATCAGGGAAGACGCATCATCATCAACTGGATCCCAAGCCATGTTGGTATTGAAGGGAATGACGTAGCTGACAGGAGAGCGGAGGAAGGCAGGAAGAAACCCTTGAGTGATCTTGTGGTGCATCCTAGCCGGGAACTGCTAAGGCGTAAAACGATGGTTGCAGGGCAGGTCGGTGCCCTGCAGCGACACAGAGAAAGAAACGGGAGCCTCCCCCTCGGCCAGCTGGTACTCAAACACCACAGGCTATGAGTCGCTGATACGGTATCAAGGTGCTTTAACGAAGTCAGTCTGCACAGACTGAGAATAGGCTACCCTTATTGCATGGCAAATCATCCCCACTATTGGGCAAGATGAGCAGCGCTGTGGTAATGGCGTGCGGGACGCAGAATTAGAGCTACCTGATGGAATGCGAGCACACTCGCTTCCTCAGGCAGGGCCCAGAGGCGACAGCCGCCGGGCTGGTTGGGAGCGGCTATGCCTGTCACTAGCCCCCTGGCAACCTGGACGCCTACAGGCAATCCGACCGCCACGGTAAAAGTTCAGTTACGATGATCAGATGTGTTAGCACTTATAGCCAATAGAGACCGGGCTACCCCATCCACACAACCCGGGCGAAGCGACGTCTTCACAAAATCTCTCTGAACTGAGCTGAATTGAATTCAGCGATGATGATCAGATAAGATTAGATAAGATGAGTCAGCACTCATAGCTGGCAGAGGCCGGGCCGCCTTGTGCATATAGCCCGAGGCGGGCGACGTCTTCGCAAATCTGTCTGTAGACTAGACTGCATATGCATATGCATATATATGTGTGTGTGCTGTGTGTGTGTGTGTGTGTGTGTATATGTATATATATATATATATATATATATATATATATATATATATATATATATATATATATATATATATATATATATACATATATATATACATATATATATATATATATATATACATATATATCTATCTATCTATCTATATATCTATCTATCTATCTATCTATCTATCTATATATACATATATGTATATATATATATATATATATATTTATCACTAAAAACTTGGTCTCTAAAAGGAACAATATTAACCTTCTCTGGACGGGTGGTACACTACGGTAACGCGCATTCAAGGCCCGTTCGCTGGGTGACGTCATACAGCTTCGTTTATTTAACTGATTTAGGCCAATGCGTTCGAGAGCCCCGGCATTGTAACATGCAAGGCTGGAATGCCCCCGTTGTGACTGGGTTAACATACACAAATTATGAAAAAAAAAGAACATAGCTATTATTGCTTTTATGTCAATTCTATAAAAAATTTATATCTTAGAAGGTAGTTTATGCCTTTCTTAATTTATTTCATCTTCAAGGTGCTCCAAAAATCTTCATCTTAAAATAAAAGTTAATAAAAAATCATCGTCTAACAAAGCTCTCTGCCCCCACTAGGTTCTCAAGATATTCAGATAAAAGGGAACATCATCAGCTATAGTCAAAGTGATCTTGATATTACCCCCTCTTACTGTCATTACCTTTAGATGACAGCTCTATTAATTACCTTGCAGGTAATGAAAATCATTGGAACAAAGACACAGCTCTGCCTCCCTCTTGAATTTCATATAATGGACATGTCCCCATCAAACTTTTAAGCCCCTTTTAGTATCAATATATAGCTTTGC
>BOPN01002057.1:183829-193829 GCA_017312705.2 Penaeus japonicus | reverse complement strand
TCCTTCCCTCCTCTCATTCTCTCTCATTCTCACTCTTACTCTCACTCTCACTCTCGCCCTCACCCTCACCCGCACCCTCACCCTCACCCTCACCCTCACCCTCACCCTCACCCTCAGTCTCACCATTACCTTCACTTTTCTCTCTCCCTCTCCCTCTCCCTCTCCCTCTCCCTCTCTCTCTCTCTCCCGTTCGTCATCTTTTGTGTAAGTAATGATTAGTAATAGCGTGTGTGTCTCTCTCTCTCTCTCTCTCTCTCTCTCTCTCTCTCTCTCTCTCTCTCTCTCTCTCTTCTTCCCTCCCTCCTTCCCTTCTTCCCTCTCTCCCCTCCTCCCTCCTTCTCTTCTCTCTATCCCCTCCCTCCTTCCCTCCCTCCCTCTTTCCTTCCTTCCAGGTTTCTCTCTCCCTCTCTCTCCTTCTCTCCCTCTCTCCTCCCACAATCTCTCCCTCCTTCCTCCCCTCCCTCTCTCTCCTTCTCTCTCCTTCTCTCCCTCCCTCCTCCCCTCCCTCCTCCCCTCCCTCTCTCCGTCCTTCCCTCATTTCCTCCTTCCTTCTCTCTCTCTCTCTCTCTCTCTCTCTCTCTCTCTCTCTCTCTCTCTCTCTCTCTCTCTCTCTCTCTCTCTCTCTCTCTCTCTCTCCCCTTCTCTCCTTCTCTCCTTCTCTCTTTCTCTCCTTCCTCTCCTTCTTCCTCTCTCTCTCTATCTCTCTATCTCTATCCCTCTCTCCCTCCCGGCCCTGCAGTTTACAACTGCAAATTAGTCTTATTTACTTATTTAAATCCAGATTTTAGCTAAAGAAAGGCCCCCTTCGAAGAACATCATTAGATAGTACTTCCCCATAATAACAAACGAAATAAAGTTTTGAGAACTTTAATTTGCATTAGGTACAGTTTATTGTGAGTTTCCAATTTTTTTCACATTCTATTTGAAAAATACAGTATATCATTTATGTTTGCTTTACCGTATAAAATGCCCAATATATCTAGACAAATGGATGATACCATTCAAGTTATTTACTTGTTACTATGATTTTTTTAATTGTGTATTTTTATTTTCAATCTACAGAATAGTATGGGACATCTTCCCAGGATCGCGTCTTATACGCTTTATTGCTGTTGACAAAACTATTCACAAATTGTCCTCGTGGAACCTGGAAGACCAATGCTTGACCAGCCTGATGAATGCCTTTATGGCACTTGGACCTGCTAAAAACATTGGAGGCAACAAGCTAGATCTGATAAAGGGTATTAAAGCAGCCATTGAGGCTCTGACCAAACCTTCAGCTGTTCAGCATGAAAAGAGAACTTCACTCACTGAGAATGCTACCAAGGTACTGAACAAAGGCAGAATTATTCTAGTGACAAAGTTGGATAGTGAAGAAGAAATAAAAAACATTAAGGAAAAATTTCATGGAACTCTATTGTACATGAACAAGAATGCTGCTGCCACAGATAATTTAATGGCAATCAATCACTGTGACCTTGTCATCCTCAACTTATGGCCTGAGGGTCCACCATGCCCCATGCCAAACAAATCATGGCCAGATGTGTCTACTATTGTGTCCTGTGAGTTCTCAAACATCCAATGTGGCACTGCCTTAGCTCCAAAACTCTGCAATCTGGTGCTAAAGCATTATGACTTAGCATCAACCACTGTGACTGGTATACCAATGAAAGAAGAACAAAATGCAAGTTCATCAGCAAATTATGATGTGGAACTATTCCATCCAGCAGCTGCCCATGCAGCTATCTTAAAGGGAATTCCATCGGAGACTGCACATCTTAAGACTTATCGTGAAGGTACAGATTATGAAACCGTGACACTAAAATGGTGCACTCCTCGCAGCAATGCTAGTATGGAATTGCAGCATTGCTCATCTGCATACCGGATCACATCTGTTGATGTTAACAGTAGACCGTCTTCCTGTCTTACAAATTTCTTATTGAATGGACGATGGGTTATGTTGGAAATGCCACGCAAGTCAGGAAGTAAAGTGATATCTCACATGTTGGCTTGCCATGGAGGAGACATTTACATCCACACTATGTACACTTCACGCAGCATACTAGAAGATCCACCATCAATCAGTGAGGGCTGTGGGGGCAGAGTTACAGACTACAGGATTCCCGATTTTGGAGAACTAATTAAGGCAAACAAATTGGCACCATTTCCAGCACCCACATCAGAAAGTGAAGAGAGCTTGACACCACTCGAGCGAAGCAGAGAGCAACTTAACAGACACACTAAGTACTGGCCAATAACACTCTCTTCCACATCCCTCTTCAATTTGGGTCCTCAGATTGAACCACTTGCAGCATTAATGCTAGAAGACAATCTAACTGATGATGAGGTGGTTGAATGCAAGCAAGTAATTCTATATCTGATGAACATGGAAGCTCGAGGAGACCCCCTGCCCTCCCCCATGGCAGGCCAGCGAGGGAAAGGCATGAAACGTGAGGACCAGTACAGAGCAGTGTGGGCAGAGCTTGAACAATACCTCCAGCTGCATCTTCACACTCCAGCACATGAGAAAGTTCTTGAATGCCTCATGGAGTGCCACAACAAGGCTGCAACTCCAGAATACAAGGGAGATGAGAAAGTCGACATTGATCAGGCACTTAAGGAATTAGATGACTGTAACTACGTTGCGGATAGAGATAAGGCTGAGTTTGGGTCTGGTGGAGGGGGCAAACATACAGCAGGAGACCTCTCTTTACCAGATAGCAAGAGAAGAAGAACCATTCCACCTCCTCTTGCCCCTATGGGTCGTAGCAGTGGAATGAACCTCCTCACACTATGGGAGAACAAAGTGTCTTCAGAGGAGTCACGTCGTTGCTTGGAATTCCAGGGGAGGCTTAAATCAGAGGATAATGTCACTAAACTCTATATCAACTTACAAAAAGACAAGGATAAAGATGAAGTTCCAAGAAAGAAATAAGAGTTTTGTAGTAGAGGTTCAGTGTTTATCTGAACATTTCCTCAAGTATTGTAGATGTTAAAGTAAAGGAGTTATTATTTTCCTGTAAAAAGTATTGTAAGTGCTCAGTGTTGAAAAATTATTGTATAAAATTATTTTGCCACATGAAAAGCCATTTTTCATATATAATTCTTTAAATTTACTTTTGATATGTCACCTTTTTGTTTATAATATATATATATATATATATATATATATATATATATATATATATATATATATATATATATATATGTATATGTATCTTTATATAAGAAATATGTACAGCTAACACTTTATATTATACAAGGATGGTTTTTACTTTCTTTGTTTTTTTAATCCAATGTTAACAAATAGTAAGAATGATAATATAGTTTAATAAATTCTTTTATATAAGTTGATGTTATATATACCTTAGGCAACATATTTAAATTTATTTTTTGTGCTTTCTTACTGGTAAAAGGCTTTTTATTAACCCTTCCAAAATGGGCCACATCTGAAGATGTTCAGCCTGGGCTGGGTATCTTTAGATATGTGTCTTTTCTTCGTTATAGACTTGTGGTATGAAATATGAGACTGCATTTGATAAATGAGCAAAGTGATACTAATTAGTATTTGGTCATCATAACTAAAGGAATAAATAGCTTTTAATTTCAACAAATGACCCTTTCTTAACCCTTTTGTGTGGGGCATGTTTTGAAGGGTTGGGTATACTTGTAATTATAAGCTATTTATTCTTGCAGTTGTGTAAATAGAATATACTAATTAGTATCAGTTAGTTAATATATCATATGTAGACACCTATACCATTCCATAAAACTAGAAAATAATAGAAAACACATCTTAACCAACTGCAGACAGGTATCATGACATACATGACGCAGGAGCTTAGGCCTGATGACAGGCATCATGACGTACATCATATTCATGGATTTTGGATCACTGTGCTTATTGTGCTATGAGTGAGGAGTGAGTGTTGATTAGTCACAGTCATAATTATTATAATTACCTTAATATTAAGCAAACCTAACATACAAAACCTAGATGGCACCACCATCTTCTAGCACCAGCAGGAGATAGAGCCTTGAATGGCTCTATCCATGGTCTCTAGCAAGCACCGTCTTATAGAGCAATGACACACAGCAAGTTACTGTCCTTTTGCTCTAAGTACAGCCGATGAAGGATGTACAGGCAGAACAAGATGAGGAAGGTGACCTGAACCATGCCCAATATCTAAAATGTGCCCCTGTGTCAGTAGGGAAGCCTTTTACTGTGGCACTCACAGTTGCAAGCACAGGCTTTCTTCCTCCTCCCTACCTCTTCATGCTATCTTCATTGTAGAGTTATATGTTTCATATTCTTTCATAACAGTATTTGAATACAAAAAATAAAGTTTTTTGTCGTCCCATAAAACAGCAATACTTCTATCATACCTAGTATTAAGAAAATAATGAACTGATATGGATCTTATACTATAATTTTAGTCAACTGCAGTATTGATAGAGCCTGTCATATGACATATGTAAGTCTCTAAACAAAGTAAAACACAAAATTAAAACACAAATATGGCTCTACTTTTACATTAGAGTGGGAAAAATCAAAGCATTTTGCACGAAGCTGCCTCACTCTGAAATAAAACCCATCCTGGAGATTGAGCAAGCAAATCTATCCCCCATCCACAATGGGTTAAGATGGCTAGTACGTAACTCAATCTTCTGCAGCATTCTCTTTCTCTTTGTCTCTGTCTGTGTTTCTGTCTGTATTTCTATCTCCCTCTCTCCATCTTGCTCTGTCTCTCTATCTCTCCCTCCCTCCCTCCCTCTCCTTTTCCATGTCCCTGTTCTTGTCCCTCTCTTTCCCTTTCCCTCTCTCATTTGCCCCTTTCTACTTATCTGGTGTGAAGAATCATTAATGGCTTGCAACAAAGATATTAACATCTAACTCAGGTAATTGTCAATTCAGACATTATGAAGACCTGTGTATATGATCATTCACAATAATCATATAATCATATATTATCACAAACTAAAGTCATGTTATGTAGGCAACCTGTTCTCATTTTCAAACAAACATCTGCCATGGGACTTATTTTACTATCATGATACTTGAATGCAGATTTGTTACTGTTTTTTCTAGTACAATTTATAATACGAGTCTATATGACCTGAGTTTATCTCTGCTCTATACTTCAAAAATATATATGTATTTTTCCTTTATAAAATATCAAAGGAAACAGGCATGAACAATATCTTAATTTTTTAGCTAGGCTCCTCATTGCTCTTTGGAAAGGGAACTCCTTGATATCCTGGCTGGACTAACATAAAAAAAAACATAGGACTCACAATTATAACTAGACCTTAATAATTCTTCATGACTGAATCAAGAAAAGAATCTCATTTCTTGTTCTGATATTTTTTAAATATGTATTTCACATTATACTTCACTGGGGTAAATTCTTTTCTATAAATGTTCGCCTACTATATCCTAGATTTCAATGAAAACTGAAGAATCAAGCAAAGGGAGAAGGATTGATTATTTTTATGACCCCTGAAAGATGAGAAATCTTTGTGTTCACACAGGAGGGGAAAGATGAAGGCTTTTTGCTTATTTTGGTACACAATTATTTCAGCTTAAATCTTCATAATTTTAATAATCAGAATATGGATATCTTAGTTTTATTAATATTATTATATTTTTATCTTTTCAACTTTAACCGTGGTTTGTCCATTGTGTACAAACATACCTGCAAACAAAATTGCTGTATTCAATTTTTTTAGGGATTAAAACTGCATCAACAGCTAAGGCCATTAGCTGCACCAAAGGATATGGAAAGGCGTTTAATGCTCTCTACCGCATCTATTGGTCTACTATATTATTTGAGGTCATGTGACACCTTCTTAGATTTTGCCCTTTCAACACACAATTATGTTAAAACATATTTGTATAAAATATATATTCCATAAATATATATACATATATGTATGGATTACACAACAAAGGTTCTTTAAATGCATTGAAAATTGAAAGCACTATACTGATGGTGCTAATGGAATAATGTTATGACTGGAACTACAAAATGTTAAGAAAGTCTGTGTGTATTATTATTGCATAGATGTGTAATTGTGTTTACAAATGTGCATTTATTGTATATTTCAGTTTGTGAGTGAATGTGTGTGCTATGTTTTAGATGCTGACACAAATTGATAAATACTCTCACGCATGCTCACACACGTGCACACTCTTACACTCACTCTCTCTCTAACAAAATGAAAAAAACAATCAAGGTAATCATGTTTTAGTGTTGAAAGCATATCAATTGCCATGCACATCTGAACAAAATAAAAAATAAAAATTATGAAGAAAAATACATTCTAAACACAAATTCTATCACAAATAGAGTACCTAAATTATCATAGGGTGTTGTTTTTCTTGGAAGAAAAGACCAGGTCTTTCATCTCACTTATATCTATAGTGCATAAAAATCCTGGCATATATATAGATATATACATATATTTTTTTCTTTATAATAAAATAACAGATCAAACATTTTGCAACAAATTTCTAAAATGGTAAGATAGATATGAAGCAGTTCACTGCCTTTCAAGTGATTCCCACAAAACCAAAACAATGAGTGCAACTGGCCACACATTTTATCAAATAAAAAGTGAAACAAGGAACAGACAAGAGGATAATTTGCATTTGGAGAATAATAATGAATATCCAACATTACCTCAACTATTTCTCCATGTGCCTTTATGAAGACATTCAACTACCTACCCATTAGTTTTCACAATCACAATTTAATGAAAATTAAGTTGTTTGCAGTAGTGCCTCATACAATAAATCTCTGAAGACGGTTCACATGACCAACATTTTTAAAAATCTCTTCCAATAATACGGATTCTACAAAGTTTTGACACTGATTGCGTTTCTTGGTCTTCAACACATGCAGTCGCTTTCTTTTAGAATTATTAAATAAATAGTGAAATAGATATGTATACATTCATGCCTGTATTATGTTTTCTATTGGTATATCTAAGAACCTTACATTTCACTGCACATAAAGAGCAACTTTGTTTGTGTTCATAAATAAGTTAGCTATCTCTGACTATTGACAAAAGGAATGACACTGTAGTTATTGACTTCATCACAGTTGATGGAATTCCAAATAGGCAAGTCTATACAATGTAAATTTTACTGTCATGTATTCTTGCTACATAAAGGACTGCATATGTCTTTGGTCATTAATCGTATCCGAGACATCACAACCTCATTGGTCAGTCAAAATGATGCTAAAAACATTCTGCTAGTTGCGGACAGTAAGGCTTGTCACATTCACTGCTGCATTTTTGCCGAGCCTCCATTTGCTTGAAAAGAAAAGGCTTCTTGCAAAAAGTACATTCCTGAAAGATAGCAATTGGTAAATTAGGACTATACAATTCAGTTTTTCTTATACTCAATATTCACCTAGAAGAAAGTAATTGGAGAAGTCAGATTGTACTTGCAGAATATAAACAGCAATGAAATGCTATCAAATATGCTTAATATTTACAGAGCTAGTTGCATTTTCATCATCTCTCAAATGGACATCTATAAATACTTACATCATTGCATCTCTTATCATTTAAAGGTAGATCCAGCTCCTTCCATATGCTAACAAGGTCCTTCACAAACTGATCCATCATTTCTGGGGTGTGTTGGGGTGTTGGGGCAATGCGGAGCTTCTCCTGTCCTCTGGGTACGGTTGGGTAGTTGATAGCTTGGACATAGTGGCCATACTTTCGGATCAGCTCATCAGACACTTTTGTACAAAGCAGGGGGTCACCAACCTGGGAAGAGATTATGAGTTTTTAATTTTTGTCTTATTACAAAAATATATTTTCAACTTTTAAATTCCATCATTCTTTTAGGGGAAAAGGTTGCATCCACTACTTACATGAATGGGTAAAATATGTGAAGGGCAGTGCTCCACGGGCAAGCCATTATCCATGAGTAATTTGCGAAGATATTGGACTGCCTTCTGATGAACTCCTCGCAATGCTCGGCCTTCTTCGCTACTCAGGATGGTGACAGCAGCCAGAGCTCCAGAAACAACAGTTGGTGGTAAGGAGGTTGTGAAGATAAAGCCAGCAGCATAGCTACGAATCATATCAACAAGGGTCGCATTTCCTGCGATGTAGCCTCCAATGTTGCCAAAAGCTTTGCCTGTAAATAAATTAAACTTTCATCAGGAGAGTCGTGAGAAAAGTATATGACAAATAACAGTATGGATACAGCTGTACATAAAAAAAAACATGCTTTTGAATGTAGGGCTCAAACCAAAAAAGCATTATACATCAATCAATAATTTTTATACTTACACACTGAACTGGACAATAAAAAACAAGAGTTCAGTAAAAACACCAGCAAATAGACTCACCCAGAGTGCCAGAGACAATATCGATATGGTCCTGTAGTCCATCACGGTCAGCAATACCAGCTCCATTTTCACCATAAAGACCCACAGCATGCACCTCATCAACAAAGGTTATTGCTCCGTACTTGTGTGCTACCTGAGATAAATTAAGACTGATTAATTAGTTTAAATAAAATAAAAAACAAACTTTCAAAGGTAAAAGTCAAGGTATTTACATTTCAAGAGAAAGACAAGCTTATATTACAAGGAATGTACTCAACTCCTTAACTCACATCACACAGGTCCTTCAGTGGACAAACAGCACCAGTCATGGAATGAACAGTTTCGAAAGCTACAATCTTTGGAGTAGAAACATCAACAGACTTCAGTAGTTCTTCAAGGTGTTTTGGGTCATTGTGTCGGAATATGTGCTTGGGGGCCCCTGAGTTGCGAATTCCTTGGATCATAGAGGCATGGTTTCCTTCGTCTGAGAAGATGTGGCAACCTTGAAGGAGAAAAAAAAATTATAATAAAGTTTATTTAATTTTTACATACATGCTTTTCAGAATAGTTTCAAAATATAATCCAGCATAATCATTCTTTGGTTATTTCTGAACATCATATAACTTTCTCTTACCTGGTAGTGCCTTAGCAAGTGTATAGAGAGTTGAATCATTAGCCACATAACATGAGGTGAAGAGCAGTGCTGCATCCTTCTTGTGAATGGAAGCTAGTTTAGCCTCCATGGTTTCATGAAGTACAGTGTTGCCTGAGATGTTCCTGGTTCCTCCAGCACCAGCACCATGCTCTTCTAGGGACTTCTTTACTGCCTCTCTTACTTTTTCATGGCGGGACATTCCTGTGGAACGAAAAAATCCTACAGTTAAAAGGTGTTAACAGAAAAAAAAGAAAGATACTACCCAAATAAAGCTACAACTTGTCCATCCAAAATAACAATATGACTGTTCCAATAAATTTACTCAAAGTTTCCATCACTAACAATCTTTTCATCAAACACTATTATATTCATATAACTAAAACAACCCCTGACTGCAGAACATAATTTCCTATACAGCTTACCTAGGTAGTCATTCGAGCACCAAACCATGATCTCCTTTTCACCCCAAGAATATTCCTTGGCCTTGGGGAACTGACTGGCCATTCGGGAAACCTTTTTGAACACACGGTATGAGTGGTCGGCCTTCTTGCGGGCGATTTGCTCTTCGAAGAAGTCATTATAAGGGAATAGTTCTTGCTCTGCAGAGAAAGGAACTGTTTTTCAGATTAAATAGGCAATAATTTATAATGATAATCAGAAATGATACATGGGTACTGTGTATTTGCTTATGTGTTTATAGAGAGAGAGAGAGAGAGAGAGAGAGAGAGAGAGAGAGAGAGAGAGAGAGAGAGAGAGAGAGAGAGAGAGAGAGAGAGAGAGAGAGAGAGAGAGAGAGAGAGAGAGAGAGAGAGAGAGAGAGAGAGAGAGAGAGAGAGAGAGAGAGAGAGAGAGAGAGAGAGAGAGAGAGAGAGAGAGAGAGAGAGAGAGAGAGAGAGAGAGAGAGAGAGAGAGAGCGAGAGAGAGAGAGGACAATTGTGGACAATTGTCATGAAATGTGCTCATGACACAACACCAGAAACTGCTCACTGTTGAA
>BOPN01002057.1:171329-173829 GCA_017312705.2 Penaeus japonicus | reverse complement strand
CTTGCACGTCCGTCTTACATTCATATAATACTGCGTTCTATGGCCAATGCTACATCATTTTTCTTACTTCCCTATCCCTTCCCTCCCTCCTTTCTTTCTTTCTTTCTTTCTTTCTTTCTTTCTTTCTTTCTTTCTTTCTTTCTACCTCTATGTGTGTGCGCGCACGCGTGCTTGTGCAACATCAATATTAGCATCCTCCTCACCCAAGGCAGGGTTCACGACCTGCTGCCGGAAAGCATACGTAACGCCATAGTAGGTGCCGTCGTATACCATGACTCCCTATTCCATTCTCCCTCCCCTCTACCCTATCCCTCTCTCCCAAAAATCAATCCTCATCCTCCAGCCTCCCCCTCCTCTTCCCCCCAAAAGTCACCCTGCGCCGACGCGTACCTCGCAGCGAGTATACGGCGCAGGTTCTCCTCGAGGATACGTAACGCCGCCTCGGGGCCTTACACAACCGAGCCGCCGCACCCCCCCCCCCCTCCCGTTTTCCCTCTCTTCCCATGTCCCCCCCCCACTTCCCAATGTCCTCTTTCCCCCTGTTCTCACATAACCCATCTTCCTTCCATTCCTTCTCTTATCCTCTTTACTACATTCTCTTTCTATCCCTTAAGTGCGTCAAGATGCGTATTACATACATATTAGAACAGGTTTTAATAACGATGGGGAGGATGGCTGTCAAGATAATGGCTCTATTTTTTATTATTTGATGCAACGAGAATAAAAATTCGTAGAACAATTAGGACTCTGCTTAACAAACACTTTCAGCATTCACATGCCCTTCCATTGCAAATGTTACACCAAACCAGAACTCTCGTAATGTCCAAGCTAAGAGCAAATGTTAAAAAAAAATGTGTTATATAATGTCGATGTAAGTATGTGGCGCCTATGGACGTTAATATACGCGTAATTATTTTTGTGCAGGAGTATTTGCCTAGCGTGACGCACACGTCTGCACGTGTACATGTATATGTAATGGTCCGTCTGTGCAACACCACGTGAGTGTGAGACGGCTGGCAGAGAGCCCGACATGTAGCATCATACGTTACCACGTGAGACAACAATTTCGAAGCCAAGCGTGCGGCTACACAGGTGCAAGTCAAGATTGCCATTCATACGAGAGTACCGTATAACATCTACACGGATTCGGCAAGAGATCTCTTCAGACAACCCTATTAACCGGAGAATGAATTTCCGAAGCGATTTTCCTGGCCGGCGTGACGGCGCTGGGTTGGTCCCAAGGTCAGCCCTGCCCCTACTCCAACCTACTCCTTCCATTTAGCCCAAATATTTCACTTCCCTGACCTGCGGCAACTGAAGGCAAGTGGAGAAGTGTATCGTCCATCTTCCCGTCATTTTGCATCTGCAGACGTCCCTTACCTGGCTCATCCTCTCCATCACACATACATACTACATCCAGCAACAGGTATTCATGTGCAAAACACACAAACCTACTCATAAAAACGAACTCTGGAGGCCTCAAAATATCATAACCGGAATTCATAGTGCAATCATTTCAACTTTTTATCATCGTATTGCCAAATTAAAATTTTAATTCGGAAAGTTAAATAAATCCTTCCTTCATATCAAAACAACGAGCTTTCCCAGCTACCCTTGACTCCTAGGTAGACCTTCAGCTACACTCCTCGCTGAGGCCACGCAAGCCACCAGTCCTAGAGCGCTTACCGGGAGGAGTCTACCGGTTCTCAGCGCATTGTTGCATCCCGGGGATGTCCAGAGCAAGTCACGTGTTTATCCTCTACCCGGTCGAGCCACCTGCTAGCCAGTGTGGCGTGGTGGGAGGGTAGGCGAATAACACGGACAGCTGGCAGAGGATGATGGAAGGAGACTGATCTCTTTGAGTAAATGACTGACACACACATCATCCATTTATCCATCTCTGTCTGTCTATCTCAATACCGCTGAGGCGACAGCTCCATCACCGATAGTAACGACAACAGCAACGTCAGAACTATCGCCCCTCTCAGCCCCCACATCCTCTTCTCTCATCCCTCCCCTCCCTCTCCCTGGTCGGCACCACGGTCAAAACATACCTCCCTCCTCACCCCCCCCCCCTCCCGCCTCTCCTACCTTCACCTGCTTTAGGGTAACGCTATACTAGGAAAACATTCTAGGGTGAATCCTCTCCCCCTGGATCCTTTTTAAACAACAACCGGACAAGAGTTAAAAATAGATATAGAGGAGGTGATAGGGGGTTGTGCAAGATTATGCTCTGTCATGAGGGTGTGTCAAGAGGAGAGGGAAGGGGGGTAATTACGTACCGTTGAAGATTTTTTTTTCTTTCAATTATAATTTACTTTTAGTTTTCTATACACACACATCCACTTCTAGACAGAAATAAATGTTACTTTCAGTTCTGAAATGAAATGTGTATTTGAAATCCACTACCAAACTTATCTCATCAAATTATTAATCTAATGATTTAATCTATCACTTTTTCTTCAAATCTCCTAGCGAGCCCGGAAACCACATCTCAATC
>BOPN01002057.1:131329-141329 GCA_017312705.2 Penaeus japonicus | reverse complement strand
GGACGGGTGGTACAGCATGTGTACCGCGCATTCAAAAGCCCAGTTGCCGGGCGGCACAGTATTGTGCCAGCCATTCAATTGATTTAGGCCTAATAATTCGAACGCCCCGGCATTTGGACATTCAAGGCTAGAATTCCCCCGTCGGGAATGGGTTAATACACTCACAAAGACAGTGGTCAGGATGACTCCATTTTACCTTTTCAAATTCTGTAAACTTTTTACATAATAGGGATATAAGAAAAACAACTAAAAAAGTCAAAGTGCACATACTGAGAGCTATAATAAGAATACAATACTGAAATCAGGAAAAGTGGTAAATCCTATCCTAATCCTGTTTTTCTGAATAAAATGAGACCAGTCTTTCCTACTTAAAAAAAAAAAAGGGGCTGAGGAGAGGCAGGAAGACACCCTAGTTTTCAACTCAAAATTCACATTTTATTTTCTTACCTAACATTCCATAGATTATAATTTTTGACCCAAGGAAATGGAACTGGTCCAATTTCTTTTTTTCAGAACAACAATGGCCAGATCATGTCAATTCCTTTTTTTTCTCTCTTTTTTACTTCTATCATAAAAAAAAAACTTCTCTCAATTTTTATTAAAGTGTACAATTTGAGAGCTTGAATATGAAAACAAGATGGAACTTGAAAGAAGTGGCATTGACATGCCCTGACAATTGTCTGAGACCAGCCCTATCCTTATAGGTCCAAAATCATGACCTTAGTTAATGCAAGAAGAGACCTCAATATTTTCACCTCAAAAAGAGAAAGGGGTATGAATTTTACTTATATTGATACATAAAGAAACAAAAAAAAAGAGAGAAATAAAAAAGAAGAGAAAATAAATAAAAGAAAAAGAAAGAGAGGAAGAAGAAAAAGGTAAAAAATTGCATCCTTTAGAGAGCCCTATGCCCGCCCTCCCTCTCCCTATACATACTGGGCTTTTTCCTGTGTGCCTGGTTGGTTTCTCATTCCATCCCCTTCCTCCTTCCAATAAAAATCCCTGATTCCCTTTTATAAAGTCACCACCCAGTTTGACTGAGCTACTTGAAATATTATCTGCTTTTTCACTATGAATCATATATATAAATAATATATGATATATTCAGGATTTACTACTTTGACAATTAACCCATTGGCCACGTTTTTGATAAAATAAGTATACAGTCATGTGGTGGGTTTATGTAGTATGGCATGGTGCCATCCGCATTTATGACCGATGCTGCCTTAACCCATTCATGCCGGGGGCATTCCAGCCTTGTAAGTTGCAATGCAGGGGCTCTCTAACGCATAGGCTTAATTCACCTGGCACCCTGCCAGCGGGCCCTTGAATGCGTGGTACCAATGGTGTACCACCCGTCGAGAGAGGGTTAACAACAAATCAAGCCATCCGCTCCATTTTACCACAATATAAATGTTTTATCTACATCTTTTTATATTTAAAATTTTTTCTTTGATGTGACTATTTGGCATATTTGCATGAGATGCGTCTATGTGTTTTCTTGTTGTAAAATCACGCACCTCAAAGGTTGAAAATTTGGTTTGATTTGCAGCTGGTTGGGAAATTCCAGTCTTCAGGGGTTAATAAAGAATAAGAATAAGGAGTATCATAAAATATGGAAAAACCTTTCAAACATTACGAAATCTATTTCATCTAGATATATCCACACTCCTTTTACAATATTCTTACCCCTTTTTGACACTGTTAATGGATGTAAGTTAATTAGGCAATACTTGGATGTGGGAATATCACATTTAAGATTTGAATATCTTGGCCACATTTGAACAAAACGTATATCAGACACTGTTCTATTTCCCACCAGAGAGCATCCTACAGGAGTATATAAGGCAGGGTAACTCATATTACCACCACAGCCATTAACATACTTCAAAATGCAAAGGGAAAGCATCAAGGGATGTATTATTCTAATAGTCAGTCCTAGTTAAATATGGAGATAGTTGGGAGACATGGACAGTTAATGGAGTTCATTAGAAGCCTGTGATGAATATCAAGTGAGAGAGTAGATGTGTATGACCCTTTACCCACTCACTTGCCAGTACTGGTAGGCTTATAAATCATGTTGACATCTGCTCAGATCCTTTGGGCCTATTCTGTTTTATTTGATGACTCTAATTCAAGAATGTAAGTTAACCCATTCCCGACGGGGGAATTCTAGCCTTGAATGTCCAAATGCCGGGGCGTTCGAATTATTAGGCCTAAATCAATTGAATGGCCGGCACAATACTGTGCCGCCCGGCAACTGGGCTTTTGAATGCGCGGTACACATGCTGTACCACCCGTCCTGTGTGGGTTAAGCTGAAAATAGTCCTAAAATTGATTATAATTTTTTTTGTTTTGTGCCCAGAGGAAAACATTGGGGCCTGCACATTATAAGGATTAAAAGTTTGGTATGAGAAAAATAAGGAGGAAAAGAAGGAGAAAAAAATAAAGACACACAAGAGAAATGCATTAAGCTACAGGAAAAGAAGAAAAAAGACCAAAAACCTGCATTTCAGATAAAGAGAGAGAAAGAAAAAAATTCACCTGGGTGCGTAAGAATTCACGCAAGTCATCTGTGAGGCCTCCTAAACCACAAGATGTGAAGAAGTTGATGGCAAATCTGGTGTTACGAGGGTTATCTCTGGGCAACAAGCCCTCAAATGCCACTGCCAATGTTGGATCTCGGAGTCTCTCATTTAACTTGGCCAAACTCATGAACTCAGCCAGCTCCTGAAATGGAATAAGTTGTTTCTTTAACTATCTGGTTTATTTTCTTTTCTTATTGCTTGGTGGATAACTATGTGCTGCTAATGTCATTAAACTACCGTTAGTATCTTAATATATGTATTCCATAATGAAATCATTCGACCTCACCTGAAACAGGATCTTAACAAATACTCTGGACGAGCTCGTTGTTTCATCTTCATTGAGGTGGACATGGCTGAGGACTTCCCATGATATGGCATCGGAGAACAGAAGGTGAGCAAAGAGACGGGCCACGTTTCGTAACTTCTCCGTCTCCAAGCGATGGCATGTATCATACACTTCTTTGAATATCTGCTCAAAAGGCTCTTGGTAGACTTTACTGATCAAGCAGAATCTCTGAGCTAACAGCCCATAAAACTTAATGTAGGTTCGCTGTTGAGCACAACAATCTAAAATCATGTTACAGAGTTCACTCTCCCAACCTGGCTTAATCTCTCCCTTGAGAAGTTTGTGAGCACATTCATCTACATCCAGTGAAGACTGTATGGTCAGGTACACAGTTCTACGGAATGCAACCATGTTTGTTTCAGTCTGGTCAATAATAGTCTGTGCCTCGGCTTTTTCTTCTTCTTCATCTGACTCTTCATCATCACTATCAGAACCACTATCAGATCCACCTTCTGAGCTACTATCATCACTGCCATCATCCAAGATGCTTGCTCGTATTTCTCTATATTTTTCCTCATTTCCTTCATATTCTGGATCATGCTTAAAGACATTCAATATGTCATCACCCTCCATTTTCCCATCCAGTTCCACAATATGTGTAAACTGTTCATCTTCTTCGACAAGGTCCAGATCTTCTGGCACTGAAGGATGGTCTTTAAAGCCATCTTTACGCACTGCAAAAATTACCTCAATCATGTAAGTAACACGCTGCTCAAGCTTTCCCTCATGCAGAATGTGTCTCAAAGTCTCAAATATAATGTTCATGCCCCTAGGTGTGACTTCTGTTAACTTCATACCACATTCTGTTAGAAATAATATTGCAAGTTCACAGGAGTTATTTCTTGATTTATCACCTACTTCTGATTCATCACTGAGGTCTTTAGCTTTCTCTAATAGTAGAGTCAGAATTTCCAGAGCCACAACTTCATGAGCCACTTGCTGGTTTATCAAATGAGCAATAAACCTGCAAGATGACGTACAAATATTTTTGTCATTTCTCCTAACACCTCTCCGCAGTTGTATGACAAGACGTTTTAACAAGAGTTCACCAATCTGAGGGAATTTTGAATTAATAATTGCAACCATTGCACTATAGACATGTGTGAAGGTAGGCGAGAAAGACTGAGCTTGCATGAGGGCTCGGCATAATATTCCCCTTCCTCTAATGATGTTTTCCTTGAACAGCTCTCTTACAATGATACCAATATTGGATACATTTACTTTGTTAACCAAACCATTGATAGACTTCTTCAGAGCTTCCCAGGCTAATCGCTGGAACTGGACAGAGCTCTTGTCTGTAATCTGGGCTTGCATCATCTTCAACTTGGCTGGAGGTATGTAGGCACCACCTGTTTTCAATGTCAAAGGATCTACCACAGGTTTTTGGATCAGCGGCTTGGCTGGAGGATCGTTGGTGCTGTTCTCCTTGTTGTCACCATCCATAACATCTTTCCTCTTTTTGCTATCCCGCCTTTCATCGTCTTCACTGTTGGCTCTTCGCTTCCTGTCACTGCTACTGCTCCATTCGTCCCTTCTCCTTCCACCTTCCTTATCTCTACCTCTTTCTGATCCATGATCCCTGTATCTTGGATTTTCAATCTGAATACCTAATTTATCTGCATATTTATTCCAATATGTATCACTGGATTTGGTCTGCTTGGCCTTCATCTGCCTGGTTGTTTCTGCACTGTGCTCTCCTCCCCAGTATCGCCCACCAATCTGTGGTTCCTCAGATTCCTTGGCTCTCGATCGTCTATTTCTATCATTGTCATTGTCATTGTCATCTTCATCTGAACTGTGATGCCTTGATCTTTTGTCTGATCTGCTCTTCTTACTTTTACTTTCTCGTTTATCATCTCCCTTTATGTCATGACTTGAAGCAGACTGAGAGCGTGAACGTGAGTGAGAACGTGACTTCCTGCTTTTACTCTTACTCTTGTTCTTTTCACCACTGTCCTCAACCTCAGAGTCATTCTCAGTTTGTTTCATGGCTTTAAATTTCCTGGCCCGAGCTGCTTCCCTTTCTTTTTCCAAATTCTCAGTTCTTATTCGGATTTCTTCCTCTATCATTAGCTGTTCTTCCAGCTGCTTCTTCTTCCTTAACAATTCTTGTTCTGTTGTTTCATCATTACTGTCATAAACACCTGGAGAAGCAGATTTTCTAATTTCTTTATCACATTCATCACTGGATGATGATGACTGTGAAGATGAGGAATCTCCCTTCTTCCTGGATCTCCTCTCTAAATGTTTTTTTTTCTTGACTTTTCTCTGTTTTCTTATATTTTTCTGTGAACCTTCAGAGCTCCCCTCTGAATCAGAGTCTGTGTCCGATTTCCTGGATCTTCTGACCTTGGCAGAACTCTCTTTCTCTGAATCTGACTCTCCCTCATATTTCTTTTCTGCTCTTTCCTTGGCCTTCCTTTCATCATCTGATTTTCTTTCTACTTTCTTTTCTAATTGTTTCTTATGCTTTTCCCTGTGATTTGAGTCATCAATGCTATGGTCTGAACTGCTCCCATCACAACTATCCTTTATAGCACTGGACCCCTTTTGTGGTATAGGTCCTTCATGTTCAGTTTCTTTCTCTTCAAACTCTTTCCTTGCTCTGGCTTGATTACCTGGCTTATTTGTAGGCTCATCACTTCTACTTCTCTCTGCCCTTTTCTCCTCTACTTGCCTATGAGAATGTATGTCATCCTCCAAGGACTTTCCCTTCCTTTCCAAAGGGTTCTCATGAGGTCCTTCCTTTTTCCTTCGCACTGGTGAATCACTTCCAGAATCAGATTCTGCAATGTTCTCCTTACTTTTCTTTACTTCTCCCTCAGAGTGATCATCTTCAGAATCTTGAGAACTTGATTCTGAACTTGAATCCTGTTTCTTCCTTGATTTTAACTCTTTCTCTGAATGCGATTCTTTGGGAATGTCCTGTGGCTTTGTCTGTCTCTTGTCCACATATGCATCCTTATCATGGCTTTCAGCACCTGTCACTCTTTCTTTAGAATCTGCTCTCTTCTGTCTTCCTTCATCTTTGTCTTTAGTTGACTTTTGCTTTATATCTGAGTTTTTGCTATCTCGTTCAGCAGACTTCTCTTTTTTGATAATTTTGTTCACAGGACCTGATTCCTTTCTTGAAGATGTTGTTTCACCCTTCTCATTTTCCTTTCCTCTGCCATCTGGGGAGTCTCTCAACTTTTCCTTCTGCTGTCTTGGGAGCTCTTTCTTGTTCTCAATTTTGCTGGGGTCATCACTGTCTACTGGCTCCGTCTTGACCTTCACACTACATACCTCAGTATCTTCTTCGCTATCAGAATCACTTTCTTCAGTAGAGCTTTTCCTTTCCCTTCTTTCCTGGCGCTTGTCTGAGTGACTTAATTTTGAACTATGTCTCTCTCCTTTTTTGTGAACCCTTTCTGCATCTCTGTCTGAACTGCTGTCACTTGCTCCCCTCCTCCTGCTGTGACTCTCATTTCCATCATCCTCATCCTCATCAACACTTCTGTTCCTCAATCTCTGTTCCCTGTCATGATCTGCAGGATATCTTCGCTGTCTCTCCCTGCTCCTGTCATCAGCCCTGATCCTATCACTATCTCGACCCCTGTGGTGATCCCTGCTTTGATGGTCATCATCAGAGCTGTAGTCTCTGTCCCGGTTCCTTCCCCATCTCTCATTTTTCCCCCTGTGAGAGTACCTCTGCTCCCTGCTAGGGCTATCTCTCCTCCCATGGCGCCCCCTGTCCCTCTCCCTCTCTCGTACATGTCTCTCCTTGCTTGGACTTCTCCTGCTTCCACTGCTTCTGCTGTATTTCCTGTCTCTGTCTCTTTCATATCTATGCCTGTCTTGTCTATCCCTATCACGGCTCCTCCTCTGTCTTTCACTGCGTCCCTTCGAGGGAGAATGTGAGCGGCTGCGACGACCCATCTGGAAGAGAGAGAGATCATAGAGTAAAAGCTGCAATACTCCTGTAATTTGTATAGAAGAAAAAAAAAAAGTGTATATATATATATATATATATATATATATATATATATATATACATATAGATAGATAGATAGATAGATAGATAGATAGATAAATTCATATCTATATCTATCAATATGTATATATTTCTTTGCAAAATCAATACAATAATTTTACTTATATGCACATAAATACCTAGAAAAAATCCTAGTTTAGAATATTCTATATCATCCTTTTTGACAGATTTAGTGATGAAACAACTCTTTTTTTTTTTTACATCTGAAATTTAGGTTGGTTCCATCTTGAAATATGAATATACATTCTACTTATATAAACTTAGATAAAATGGTAAACTAATTATTGCATGCACTATATCTTGATTCATTAACAAGGAAGTATCTTTAACATATTAGCTGTCATATGTACCACCTATGGTACATTTCAAACTTGTAATAACCACCACGTGTACCACCAATGTTACATTCATGATTTGTTTGAGTTGCATAATCCATCTATAAAATGAGTAAAAATAAACAACAGATTAAATGAAATTTTAATAATAGATATACATAGAAATATCTAAAATTATGACACTGGATGACTTTTATATGCCCTAAAATACTTTTCTCATCATTATAACTTTATAAATAAAATGCAGTCTTTTGAAATTTGACTATATAGAAAATCATTAAGGAAAAAGAAATCTAAATGAATGACCATAGATGGCTCATGTGACATTGCTAATAAGATTGGGTTGATGCATCGCCATATGGACCATGCGTATCCCAAGACTTTAAGATTTGTAATATAAAGTATTTGAGAATCCTTCTCCTCCTCTGGCTGCCATCACAACACTGTTACGGGGTAGTTGCAATAATGCTTTTTGGCAGTTAACAAGTTAATCATCACACCAATAAATACTGATTACTGCTTTCAATGTATAAAGGATTCCTGGAGCAGGTAAAAAGCTCATGGGTCTATTCAGTAAATCCATACAAGTCAGTCACATATTTTCTTCTTGGGTTTAGTAAAATTTCTACAGCATGCCAGATATTTTCACATTTAGTACAACTTTTGATATCATTTAATTCAGAATAGAATGATCAAATCCTTTATTCCAGTATTCTGTTCACTTACGGCTAATACTTTTTACTGTGTAAAACTAAATATTTTGGTATATCAGAACAGTATTAACCCATTGCAGAAATGGGCCTGAGAGATGTATCATGTAACCAAGATGCCTGTCTTATGGGCCTAACCAGAGCCATCATGCGTGTTATGACACTCATCCGCAATGAGTCCACCCCATAATGTAGGCTGTCTGTAGCCTTGGGTGGGCTGCCTTTTATGTAAATATAAATAAAATACAGTAAAAGTATGTCATAAAGTATTCTTGACATTAGCATGATTTCTCTAAAAGAAATGTAAGACAGATTTAAATGACCAGTTATAGCTAACCAAAGAATTTGTATAAATGCACACTTGAAATGCCCACTTATTAACAATTGCACACTAACAATCTGGTAAATTTCTAGAACAGGTCCAGGTCATAAAACCCATCAAAATTGGTATTAATGGCTTTCTTGCGGTCTTTAGTGTGCATTTATAATGACGATATCAGACCTGATACATGGGGAGGGCATGAAGTATCCCAGGGAAATTGCAGGGTAAAATCAGTAAATAACTTATCAATAATATAACATAGTATATTTCTGTCTATAGTTACTTTACAATTTACTCATCTGCATGGCATGAAATGATTTTTGGCGGGAGTTTTGAATGTGCTATTTTCAGGATATTTATCCCAACAACCAACATAACCTTACCTAGCTTTTTGGATTAACCCTAGCCAAAGGGGGGGATTCACGCCCTCCTGGACCCCCCCTCCCACACTTTTTAAGAGCACTTTGTGTTACTTTCCTTTTTATATGTACTGTTTTTTGGGGGATTTTTTGGTTTATGAAGTCCTTACCCAATAACTTAGCTAATATTACCCAATTTTGAGGTTAGCCTTAGCAACAGAGTTTTAGAATTATGAGGTCAGCTTTGATTGACCATTAACTGAACTGAAGACATGCACTCTTAAGCTGATGTCACTCTGCATATATGCGAAACACCATAGCACAGCCAAAGCTGTAGCCCAGTCTCGCCCAGTAAACTTCTCTCTCAATCATGCAGATTATGAACATTCTCAGCCACTTGTATCATACTTACTTATTGATTCTGCTAATAATATCATATCTGGTTAGTAGACATCAAAAGGGATCTATTAATACCAATTTTGATGAGTTTCATGATACAAACCTATTCTAGGAACTTATCCTTGTGTATTTCTAAGCACACTATTATTTTTTAAATGCTTTGCTCTACACATACCCTATTATAATTCATGACCACCTTTGACCCATTGCGTAGGGATGTCATGACACACATGTCGGCACCAATTAGGCCTAAGAGACGGGTGTCAATGCATACATGACACGGCATCAGGATCTGCTCACAGCCGAAGCACGCACATAGTCATGAAGTATTATAGCTGTGATGGCACTAGCTCCAAAGCTACAGGGTTCCAAAGTCAGCCTAAATTTGCATTTTATGGTGGATTCATGGCAAAATATTGTTTAGGCTAGTCTGCTCTATCCGGAGGGCGGAGAAAACTCTTTCCCCATCCCTCTAATTTTCAGCTGGTGCCGCTAGTGTCATAGACCGGCCATCTTGACGACCAGTTTGGTCATTAGGCGCCCCTTCGGCAATGGGTTAAAAGAAGGCCCAGGATGTGAGCTATCAATTCAGATATATGAGTTAAGCAAATTCTAATCTAACAGTAACAATATTAGGTCTTTTAGCATCACAGCTGTATTCTATACACCTACCCTGATGTGCAATTGTGGTCATACCTGTGATTTGGGCAAATCATATTAAATACCTGATTGTGTTATCCTATGTGGTATGTTATTACTTTAGCTTTAGCCCATTTTCTTAATGGTTCTGACTTAATATACCCAATATCCTCGAAATCAGGAAGAAAAGAGTAATGATGCTAATCTTCCTTAAAAAAAATGAACTCCCTTTTTGCCGTAAATAAAATAAACAAACGACCAACTGAAGT
>BOPN01002057.1:113829-128829 GCA_017312705.2 Penaeus japonicus | reverse complement strand
CCTATGACCTGACATGACCTGCCCCTGTTCCGTTCCCTGTTCCGCCGCCGCCTCCGCTTCCGTTCTCCTGTCCTCGCTTGACCTTCTGCACCGTAAGCCCCTAGCCTTTTATATACCCTCTTGTTCTCTTCCTCTTCAGACCTGAAGATGGGATCCAGATGACCTGAAACTCAGTCCAATTTCAATAAATCTGTTTGTAGTATTGAGTCTGCCATTTAACAAATCATTTCGTAAAGAGTGAGTTTTTGCAAGTCATATATATATATATATATATATATATATATATATATATATATATATATATATGTGTGTGTGTGTGTGTGTGTGTGTGTGTGTGTGTGTGTGTGTGTGTGTGTGTGTGTGTGTGTGTGTGTGTGTGTGTGTGTGTGTGCATATATGTATGTATGTATGTATATATATACTTACTTACTTGGTTACTTGGTGGTAGTTACAGCATGCACCCTATTTTTACACTGCACTGATTTAGGTTTCTTATATCCTTCGGTGTGCTATTGAACAATTTAGGTCCGTTTATAAGGAAACTTTGTTTGTGCACTCATCCCAGTGCGGTAGCATGTCCTCTGCCTTAATCCCCCCTCCTTCGACAGGTCTTGGGTTTGGTGTTAAGTTTTCAATAATTTTCTACACATATATAATGAAGTATCTCTCTTTGTTTACGATTTATTAGGAAACTGTAAATCCATCTTCCAACTTTCCCTCCGATTCCAAGGTCTTTAATCTTATGTAGCAGAATGCCGCGATCTACTATGTCAAAAGTTTTTGCAAAGTCTAAGTATATTACATCAACTTCTCTATTTTCAGTTAGGTTCCTTAGTATGTGTTCGAAGCGTGTCAGGATCTGTGATAAACAAGATCTACCACTTCTGAATCCATGTTGCCTGGGATTTATCTTATTTTCTTTGTCTAAAAACTTGACGATTTTTTTCCTCACTACCCTTTCAAATATTTTAATAATATGAGATGTCAATGTTACTGGTCTATAATTTTTGGGCTGACCTTTGTTTCCACCTTTATATATTGGAATTATAGTACACTCTTTCAATAAGTTGGGGATAATCCCCACGTCCGAAGATTTCCTCCACAAAGTTGCCAGTGCCTTTACTATGGTTTCTTTGCAGTTTTTAAAAAGGTTGCTGGGATTCCATCTGGTCCAGCTGCTGAGTTTGTTGAAATTTCACTTACTGCTTTAAGAATATCTTTTTCATTGAATATAAAGTCAGTGAGACATTCATCTGCGTACTAATGATACTAAAATGTTGTTGTTGGTCTGATATCAATTTTCCTATTCTTGGAACACTATAGACTTCTTCATATTGCAATTTCGGCAATTCAGTCATTTCCTATGAATCAGTTGTCAATGCACCATTATTCTCAAGAGGCTCGATTTCTGTTCTCCTCTTTAACTTGTTTGCGTAAGAGAAAAAAATATTTTGCATTCTGTTGTATAGCTTCCACAGCTAATTTTTCTTCGGCTGCTTTTTGGATACTTATAGACAGTTTTAATCTATCTTCTAATAGCACATGTGTGCACGTGTGTGTATACATACATATACATATATGTATACATATATCATTATGTTATTATACATAATTATATATACATATTTATGTATATATCACACACGCCACAAACACAAACACATTCACATACACACACACAAAAAAAAATTATATATATATATATATATATATATATATGTGTGTGTGTGTATATATATATATAAATATATATATATATATATATATATATATATATATATATATATATATATATATATATATATATATATATATGTGTGTGTGTGTGTGTGTGTGTGTGTGTGTGTGTGTGTGTATGTATATATATATATATATATATATATATATATATATATATATATATATATATATATATGTATATATATATATATATATATATATATAATATATATATATATATATATATATATATATATATATATATATTATATATATATATATATTATATATATATATATATAATATATATATATATATATATATATATATATATATATATATATATATATGTATATATATACACACCCACACCCACACCCACACACACACATATATGTGTGTGTTCGTTTCACCCTACACTCTCTCCCTTGTGATGGTGATGTATCTCGCATAATGAGAAAATTGTTGAACGAGCCAAATTCCTCATACATTAACGTTAAAAACCAAGAACCCCCTTTACTCTTGTGGTGTCCAATACAAACTTGAGTAGATTTTTTTTTTGTATTGCACATTCATGAGTAATGTATACCCTCAGTCTTGAACAAGTATTCCTGAAACGAGGGAAATAAGTGGAAATTGCTATGGTATAGATAAATACAATTCTTTATTTATTCAGAAAAATAACTATATATAAAAAATTCAAACATATTTATTTACTCATCATTAAATAAAATTTCTCAGGGGGACTTGTTTATTTATGGATCAATAACCGTAATTTTAAGGAACACGAACGAGTTCAGCAGGAGCTTAACTATGATATGGATGACATAGCGAAAGATAATCTCTTACGGTTCCTTAAATCCAGCAAATAATTCAGGGAATTAAAGGCTTAAATTCACAGTAAACACTGAGAACTTCTTGCACAGTATTAAACACTAAACTTCAATAGGTGAGGTATGGAGGAAATATAAAACTATCAGGTAAAGCCCTCACCATTCTGCAGTATCACAACGCAAGGTTAATATGTTACTACAATAGTGGTCCCAAACTTCTCAGCAAAATTCCCTTTTATGATGTAAACTCAACAATTCGAAAATAAACAAATTATAGAATCGCATCCTTTTCAGCCGCTGAAATCGCAAGAGTATAGTGTCCGTGAGGTGGTATTACTTACATTATATTTTGACTCATTGCTCTGGTACTTATAGACTAAGTATATTCCCAAAATACTCCTAGGCTCCTGGACAACCTCCTGTTTTATACACAGGTCACACAGGCGGTCGCCCAGGCGTCACCATCTGGAGAAGGCCGTAGCGGCGCCCTTGAAGGTATAAAAAAATAATTGGTAATATGAAATCTACGATTATGTATTAATAAATACATCACAGTAGGGCTGCCATTTAGATACAGTATCATGAATATGGGACCATGTTGGTGTGCATTTTGATAGTCCATACAAAGTGAATAACAGGAATTGACTGGCACAATTATGTTGACGTACAGTAGTGTTTTTACATGTAAATTATGCCAAATAATCATATGTGCTTGGGTTTTCTATCTGTTTTACAGTTGGCTCATGGTAAGTAACTGATCCCCTGTTACACACCAACTCTGCTGCATTTCATGAGGGTGCATGGCCAACCTTGATTATTCGAAGGCGGGAATTTCGTTGTTTGAGCATGCTGTCATTCCATATAAAGGTTCAGTGGAACAAGATTAACCCAGATTTTTCCGTTTGTTTTTCAGAATTCAAGTGAACAAAATACTTGAAATAAATATACAAATTACCTAATACAAATCATGCGTTATTTCCGTTCATTAAAATGTTATCAATATCATGCATTGCATGGGAAATATTTCCGATACTTCAATTTTTAAAAATGTACTAATGAAGAGTAACTTTTGTTTCACGTATTACTGTAATATTGTACAATAATATGTAAGTTATTATGATAGTATAGATGGTGATAAGTCAGTAATAGCTGGGAGGTGGTGCCAAAAAATCTTAGTGAAATAAAATCTCGATACAAGATGTTACTCATATTTTCAGCGTTCAATATTCGTCCTTTGAGCATGTAAACTATTCCCTGTATTGTTTCGAATAGTAATTCGTAGAATAGGCGAATATGTAAAGATAACTTCATGTTGGATAGGGGGCAGTCACAGAAAAAGCTGCCACATAAAAGACAACGGGAGTCTTGGGTGTCATTATTGAAAGTTTGAGAACATCTATTTAATAAGGTAATTAATAATTATGTATTGTAGTGGACCGTGGGGGTTTTAGTTGTATATGTGCGTATGTGTGCATATAGGGGGAGGGGGGGGGCGAGAGAATTGAAGGTGAATCATTCACATATGCCTAATCTGAACACATATCGATCCATATCCTTGATCTCCTTTGTAGTCCTTGATAATTTCGAATTGACTCATGCATCGTGTAATACCAATTAATCCTCCAGACTATATGGATTCCTACTAGCACGTAGTACTCAGTAATGCTTCGTAGAGTGCTAAACATACTCTCACTCAGGCCGCCTTGTGCATATAGCCCAGGCGAAGCGACATCGCAAATCTCTAAACTGAACTCACTCAGGCTTGCGAACTTATCTTAAATCTGCCATTCATGTTTCAAAATGAGAAATTATCCTTGACCAACTGGATAGCTTTAGTAATCCAAAGTAAACTTTCACTTGGATATCGGATTTCCAAGCAAGTTTCCTTTGTGGACTTATTATTTAAAAAGGCAATAAGAGAATATAGTCTGATGGGCAAAACAAAGGCCCTTGGCCGTCATAATTTTTTGACCTCAACGTTTACGTCAACATTATCTAACGCCTCAAGGAGGACCGGAACTAGAAGATAATTAATGGCAACCATAATAGTAAGACAAATCGACTTTCTGGGACATTGAAAGTAAAGAGACTGGAGTGCTTCTCCATTCAGGGCAGAATTAAGGGGAAAGGATCCAAAGGCTAAACTATATGGACCGACTTAGTGAGGTCTCTAAACAGAATGAATGGTCAAGACCAGGTATAGACGAGGTATTGGTCTATTGCTGAAGAAATAGATGGCAACTCATGGCATTTTGTAAAACCCAATGCAGAAGCCGAGAGCTGCATCGGGTTAGTGATTGAGGATCTTTGGCTAATGTATAATAAATACCAATTAATCCGATTCTCATTTCAGCACTCATTCTGGTACACCCTAACCTTGAAGCTTTTGAAGCGCTCTTTGGAGATCCAGCAGGGTTAGGCGAGGCCTATTTAGTTTCGTACGTAATTTACCGCATACTTAGACCATATCCTTAAAACCGAACTTTGGAAATTACAGGGAAGCTTATATGTCGTAGTTTCAATTTGGGTAGAAAGTTAGTTTTATCAGTAAAAGCTGAAACCAAGTTTAGGAAATTTTCCAGGGCTGTAATCAAGATTTCACCTCGTAACTCTTTAGGCAATTACACTTAATTAGCACAACACATGGAGAGGCATTAGCAAGTTATATTTCATCTGAAAATACGGACAGTAGTCAATACCTTTTAGTATCCGATCTAGGCACTATTTTACGCAAGTTTGAAATTCCTCACGATTTCTAGGTTATGGATGCAATTCCACTGAAGTTAACCGTGTATATGGTTTCCTACCCGATTCATTACATGGTTCACGTATCCAACACTTCAGTTACACCTAAAGCAGTCTCCGTACGAAAACCACTGCTAATTCCAGTAACGCTGCTAAAACGCTTTCTCCTGTCAATTTTGACTATGGAGTGGTTTGTCCCCACCCCCCCGGCTAATCTGATAGCCACATGCTAATAATTCTGGCTACTGTCTGTATACTCAGCAGCAAGGGGAAACTTTCTATGATTATGCCCAATTAACCTTTCGAGGACTGTTTCCTGCCATTTCAGAAGCCATTATAATTTACCAGTATGAAAAATCCATCCCTCCATAATTCAGCTCCAAGAATCATGACTGGTAAAGACTTAGTTTGAATCGATACTAGAATATAGCAACTTGCTACATAACACTGCGAAAACATATCAACTTACATAAAAAATGAAATTTAGTTGCTGCTGAACATATGCAATAGCGAGTAATAAAAATAAAACTTCAAAGCCCATGGATAGAACATGAAAGTTCTAGATGGATTTATGAATAGAGCAAGAGTAATTGTACTGGCTTCGAGGTCAAGTTCAGCCATTTTTAAACTAAACTAGTAACCAACATTATGTAAGGGAGATAAGGAAAGAAGTTTACATTCCATTTTTAATAAATTATGTAAATCTTAAAACATAGCTCACTGGTAATAAAAATTACTTCCATTTCAATAAAATACAAAAGTTCTTATTCCATTATTAACTGGCAGTGTTTTAAAGGCATACACCTTTATATATTAGGAGGCTGCCTCAGTTTGCCCAGTGATCAAATCCGTTTTCTTCTTCATTTCATCGGCAGCTTTCTCCTTTAGTTCTTCAGTGCTTGCCCCATTTGATGGGGTTTCCTGGGGAAGATTGTATAGACATCTTAATCAACTAATTCACTACACAATCCAATACAGAAATTCCGAAACTACATGGTTTCAAATGTACTTGAAAAATTTCTAGATAACACGGGTCACTTTCAGAAAACCCCTAGTTCCCACTTTTTTTCAAATCAAATCACCTTTTCCTCCGTTTCCATGGTTTCCGAGTGGCCATTGGTACCATTAGTACCATTGGTAGTTCCATTAGTAGTTCCATGTGCTTCGCCATTCTCGCCTTTTGCTTTTTTCACCTCTTCTCCCTCCACTTCATCCTCGGGTTTCCTCTGCTTGAAGAAACCAATAAAGTGCACTTAGGGTTTTTAGTCTTTAACCAAGTTCAATTTAAGCAACATACAACACTATTAATGGCTAAAATATTTCATCTAATTTACCTTTCATAACAAATAAAATGAACATTATTATATACTTTAATATACTGATTTTGGTGGCATAATCATGAACCTTTAACCTTTCTAATCCACTGTAAACACTTATGGCAGTTTAATCTTTGCATGGACCAATACAAGGCAAATCTTGAAAACCAAGATTTGAAAATCTTGGCAGCAAAAGCTGAAAATAAATTTGGGACTAACCTGCAAGTCACAGTATAAATACATTCAAGGATAAGTTACAAGCAGGAGGGTTTGCATGGGCACTATGTCCAATTTAATCTGATCTGTCCACAAGGAATCCATCATGGAATCCATCATGTGGCACATATGTAAAGTTGAACAAAAGCCTAATAATTATCATGGAACTGGATGAAATAGTGGTAGCGATTCTGCAAATATCACCAGAACATTGGTGGGAAAGATTATAAACAAGTTTCCAGTGTTCATTATACCTTGTCAAAATTAATCCATTTATCAAAGTTCTGGGAACTCTGTCCATACTTTAAACAAAATTTAAGTCCGTTGTTTGTTTGCATGCAAACTGACTAGTCTATGGTAAATAGTGGCCTGCTCTTGCATTGTAAATCAGCCTGGAAATTGGCAGGTTACATTTTTACACCCAAATATTTAATGAAAAAAAATACCGACTTACAGCCAACCATGATCCAATAATGCAATTACCAAATACTGGAATTTTTCAGGATTAAATTGGGGGGGGGGGGTGACAACAGTAATACTTGCAATGTTATTTCTGAAAATTAAATTGCAATCAAACCAATATTGTGAAAACTGAGCAAACTTCATGCATCACTTCAAATTCTTACATACCTTCTTTCTTACAAGATGGGTTATATTAGAGGCCTTAATTTCTGTGGGAGCTGCAGACGTAGAGCTTGAAGGTGCATCAAATCCAGTTTGTGACGAGGATCCAGCTTTTGAGGTACCGCCAATAGCATTTGCCATGAATGCTTCCTGAGGAAGGAAATTGGGAAAAAAAGAAAAAAAGTTAGTACATTCTATATAAATTGTGTCAACTTTAAGCAGTTACTCAAATCGATATCAATTTTGAAAGTGCCTTCTGGCAAGGATACTGCAGTCTTGGAGGAGGGGAGGGAGGGATGGAGGAAGGGGGGGGGGGGGGGGGGAAGAGAGAAAATCTTTTGTTAACTAGCTAGATTGAGCATCACTTCATCCAATTCATCCAAAATCTAAACAGACAAGGCAAGATGATCTCTAACACAGCACATGCAGCGAGTCGCTTCCGACCGAGTGGATAATTACAACTAGGGAGAATGCAAGGGTAGGGTGGGGTAGAAGTGTTGTGAATAATGGTGTTTTAGCTTCTTTATAGTAGACACCCCCTGCAACTATACCAATTAAGCCAATGATGTTGAAATTTAAGGTTTAATGGGTTAGTAAGTAGGGCCTGAAATAGTGCTGAAAACCAAAATTGTACCCACCACTGTGCTAGCCAGACCAATACAAAATACATGAAAATGTGATGCACTGACAAACTGTCAAACAGAGGGTCCTTGGAAAATGCAAATGTTCTGCTGTAAATGTCATACAAAAACTTTATACATTTCAAAAATAGATCACTAGGATAATGAATACAAGTGTTAATGTTCAGGAATAAAGCAAGATTTACATTTTGCCCCCAACCCACCCATAAGACCACAAGGTTTTATTTCATAGCAAAATCCACCCAATTGGTCAATGCACATTGCCAAGCAATTTGACAAAACATTAACACTATTCATTTTTAGTTGGGTTTAATTCTTTACAATGAAATATTAGGAGTTACCTTATCAAGGTTTCAGGGAATAGCACTTAGCTTGGCAAAGCCAAAACCACAAGATGTCCCTCTTAACCCTTCCCAGATGGGCCATGTTCAAGAGGTTCTGTCAGGCCTGGGAATTTTAGGATGGGGTTTCCCGTCATTTTCTTTACCCCTTATATATTGTGTAGGTGTATATAAAAATTCTTTAACCCATTCACGCCAGGGCTTTTGCCGGTCGGAATGCCAGTGTATTCAAATGCACAAGCCTAAACCTTCGGGATTGTCGGGCACACTAGCCACGAGCAAGCGTTTTACACCCGCTCACTCAGCACTCTGGCTGGGCGAGCTAAATCTCGTTGCCCAAAATATCCGACCCAAAAAACACTGAACATGATAGTAAGTCAACTGGTGCAAATGGGTCAAGTTGTGTAAAACTATGCACCACACTAAACTGGAATCTGCTGCACTATTTAAAAAGCTTATCAAAACCACAAAAATGCCCATAGTGGAAGGGTTAAAAGGTGACCCATTTCCCCTCCCCCCACCATCCACAAGCCACAAAAGCAAGCAGGCATTATACATACAATTACTTACCACAGGATCAAGAGGCAGCTAGAAAAAGAAGTTTCAAATGAAATGCCAATTCTGAATCATAAGATTTTGAACATGGTTTTGTATAAAACCAATGGATCTTTCAATATTAGTAAACAATACAATTACAAATATTCAGCCTAAAAGATTAAATCCTACTATATTGAAAGGATGTATGGTATAGTTATAGTTATGTCCGAGTTCAAAAGCAACTCGGTTACTATGTAGTTTAGGGCATTAAGTAGAAATCTCTGAAAAGCTATCACCTTTAAATATTTGCACTTCTATTGGAAAACTTGCCTTTGCCGCTTTCTGGAGTCTGTCCTTGCTGTCTTTCTTCATTTCCTCCATATCGGTGACCTTTTCCTTCATCTCTGGTAACAATTTGTTCAATTCTTCAATCTCCCCTTCCTCTGTGTAGAAGGGATCAGGTCGCTCTGCAGCTGAAAATTTAGAAATTAAAATTCAGCTAAAGAACTATTTTGAACATTGTTAACTTTTGAAAGTATGTTGAACCCATTACTTACCATCTTTCTTTTTCTGTTCTTCTGTCCATTCCTTTTTCTCCTTTATCTGTTTTTCAAGATTTGTAATTCTCATTTCAATCACCTTCATCGCTGCCTTGAAACTTTCTATTGCCTTGTCAAAGTCATCTGAGAAGGAGTGTGCTACACCTAGCTGGTAATGGGTTTCTGCCAAACATCTGTTGTCTTCCTCAAGAATCTTTTCCTGAAAATTTATCCAAGGATAAGTGACAATGAAATTTAAAAAAAAAAGGTTAATTTATACAATTTAAATAACAATTCACATTTACCTGTATTTGCAAACACTGTTTGAAGTCCTCAATACCCTGCGTATAATTTTCACTCTCCAAGCCTACTTCTCCAAGTTTAAGGTATACTTGTGCAACCTTCTTAGCCATCTCTGGGTTGTCATCCTGTTGCCTAAAATGAAGAAGTCAGGTCAAATTTCATTTGAAATTATAATTCAAATTGTGTGTAGAATGAGAAATTTTATATAATCTTGGTAAACTCACTTTTGGTAGATGACCTTTGCCAACTCCAACATTTCCCAAGACAGTTGCAAGTTTGAAACTTCTTCCTCGTCTTCTTCAGTTTTCTCTCCTGAAACGGAATTAGAATGCAACAGATGCTTATCCAAGGTCATATTTGAATTGGGTACATTTCAGTTACCTTTTAGTACAAATTAATCTTGTATCATCCAAATTGGGAAAACATTAATAAAATCTGCATCATTTCAGTCACATGGTAAGTGTTAGGTGATGAAAAAGGATTTATAGAGTGTCAAGAGAAATAACTTAAAGTATCAACCCATTCATTCCCTATGCTGCAAATATGTCGTGTGGCAATGAATCCACAACCATCATATGTACTGTGGAGATTGTTTTGGACAAAAAATCCTGATGAAAGTATCTTCCTGTTGCAAGCAACGTATTTCTAATATTTTCACTAGAGGCTTAAATTTATGCATTTATTGTTGTGATTCTGGCAACTGTCTTAATGAAAAATATACATGGTGGTATAGTCTATTCACCTCCAAATGGTTAGCATTCACATTTATGAAAGATTGGGTTAACCCATTGCCAAGAGGCACCTAACGACCTAACTGGTCGTCAAGGTGGGCAGTCTACAATACTAGCAGCACCAGCTGAAAATTAGAGGGAGAGGGAAAGGGTTTTTTCTGGGTTAGTCTGCCTTCCCCAGAGGGCAAATAGGTTTCCATAATTTCATCAAATGCTAGTTTAGGCTGACTTTGCTAGCTCTAGAACTACAGGGTTCCACTGTTACAGCCATAATACTTCATGACTGGGATTTGCTCACAGTTGAAGTACGCACAATGTCTATTTACGCATTGAAACCCCGTCTTATGCCCAAGTGGTGCCAACATGTATGTCATGACACCCATATGCAATGAGTTAACTTGTCACAGGGTAAAAAATACAAATGTCAACTTCAACACCGATAGGATCCATCTTTCCCATATGCCTTCAACTGCTTTTAACCCATTGGAGCCAGTTGACATGACAAGTTTTGCGTTTTTGCGCCAGACGCCCGGGACGAGCTATGAGGGGAAGCCACGCACTCAGGTAGAGTGAGTGGGCAGCCCAGGCTCGCGGCTTGTGCGTCCGAGAATCGAGGCGTTAGGTTTATGTGTTCAAGAACCCCGGTATTGCTACCGTGCAAAGCAGGAACGGCCCCGGTGTGAATGGGTTATGCAATTTAATATGTTGGGTTATGCAATTTAATATGTAATATTTTATATCTTAGTAAGTAATACCAATATGCAAAGGATTCCCATTTCCACATACTAGTACATACCTTCTTCTTGGCTGGCACCTTCATCTTTTTCACCCTCATCTTGGGATTCCTCTTGAGATTCTTCCTCCCCCTCACCTTCACCATCTCCTTCAGCATCACCATCACCCTCCTCTTCTTCCTCTTCCTCTCCTTCTGTACTGCCTTCTTCTGTAAAGAAGAAGAGAACTTTAAAAACCTATAAAAAATATACTGAATTAAAGTAATCTTTTCACTATAGCACAAGCAACTAACTTAAACACTTAAAACAGAAAGCTGCAAGCAATCAAGCACCCAACTGCATAAATACTTATGCATTACCATTTTTACCTACTGCTATCTACATATTGTTCATTTTTATCTTTTCTACCCCACTACCCTACTAGGTCTTACTCTTCTCAGCGACATCAGTTTCCATTTCTTCTTCCTTTGCTTCAGTCTTTACTTTCTCTTCATCTTTGGCATCTTCCTTTCCCTTTTCATCTTTAGTTTCTCCAGATACCTTTTCTTTATTTCCCTCTCCCTTCTCTTCCGTTTTCCCTTCCTCCTCTTTTGTCTCAACCTTCTCCGTCACTTTTTCAGCTTCCTTTGCCTCATCTTTGGTATCCACAGCTTCCTCTTTTTCAGACTTGCTTTCCTTGTCTACACTTTCACTATCTACCAAACTAGCCTCCACTTTGGAAGAAGAGGTACCATCAGTGTCATCTTTATTCTTTTTATCCCCTTCTGACTTTTCTACATTATCTTTCTTCTCCCCTCCATCTTCAGCTTTCGAATCTTTTGACACTTCAGCCGAGTCTACATCCATTTCAGACTCCTTGGCACCTGAGGACTCCTCAGGCTTTGCATCTCCATTCTGCTTAGGCGTTTTACTATTTTTTGATGAATCCTCAAGATCTTTAAAGTTTTCTTCCAATGCTTTCCCAACCTGTTCTGTTACCTCAATCTTCTCATCCTCTATGCAAAAGACAGCACAATTTACTGTTCTAGCAACTTATTCTATATAAAAAAGATTTAAATAAAAATCCATAAAATTCCACATATTCCAACCACAAAAAAAAATTTTTACCTGTCATCTTTTCGGGATTTTCTACCTGGGAATTGTCCATGTCATCTCCTTCAGGAACTGAAAACCAAAAACCGCCAACAAATTTAGATTTTACAATACCTTCGAGTAAACGCAGGGAAATAAACAATTTGAACCTAACATACCTCCATCCAAAGCATTTCCTAAGACTCCATTTTCCATGCGTGCCATTTCAAGCAATGCACGCCCATAGTAGAAATAAGCATCTCCACATTCTGGGGCAGTTTCACCATACTGCTCTGCTAGTAGTCTACATGCCTCCTGCAAGTTAAATTATTATTCAGTCAGTCAAAAAATAACCATTTAATCTACATGCTGGGTGACCCAAGCTTATTCTAGATGCTTAAAAGATACAAACTTTATAAAGGTTTGAACCTAAATTTGGTCATTAAACAGTGATAAATGGAAATCAGAAATATGAAGCTAACATGTATTCAATAAAGACTTAAAGACCTCCAATCCGGAAAATACTTTACCAAATTAATTGTAATTTGTAACTAGACCAACCTACCTGCAAAGAATTAACTGCAGATGAAATGTCACCAACCACTAAGTGTCTCTTGCCCTGAGCAAAGTGATTCAGTGCTTGTGTTGCTGTATCACTGCAATAAAAAATTTCAAATACATAAATGAAATTGTCAAAAATATTGATATTAGGTAACTACTGAAGTAACATGAGAAATTGATAATGTTATTAGCCACTGATGGTAGTCATCAGTGCATAGCCTAAGCATCTAACCAGCCAATTGGATACTAGGGAGAAAAAAAACAACTATGGTCCATAAATCTGGGAGTAGAAAACTATGAATTTTATCAATTAAACAATAGAATGTAAATACACAAGAAATTATAGCTTAATTCATTTCAATGCCTTTCACCAAAGGATTCGTTCATACAGCAGTATTCCCAAGAATGCAATACTGTACACTTGCCATTATGTCCTGTCCTTTGTAACTTCATGGCTTATGCGCTATCCAAATAAACTTGGATCCGATTAAAAAAATCTTTAACCACCAGTCATCAAATGCAACTTTCCTTATATCCCACCTATCCTACTGGAAGTTTGATAAATGGATTCCATGTTTACACCTTTGCAACTCCACAAAAGCTGCCTGGCTTTTGTTACAATGGCATAACAGCCCTGAATAAAAGAATCACTATTATGATCACCTAATCTGCCAAAATAACCGTTTTTGCTGCTTTGCCAGTGCAGCGCAATATCAAAGAAATGCCAAAGTCACCGTTCCATACATGCAACTCAATTAGTTGCAGATGTATAGAGTTTGTCACCAACTTTATTGGAACCTTCATATTCAGAAGGACTATATATATAAAAGACTTCAGGCTATATAAGATTTAAATCTATTGAGCTAATTAAATCAGAAATATTTAAACTGGCTGACTAAATATAAAAATGTAAACCAAATACTGACAAGATATTGATCTAAATAAAATTCTCAAAGTACCTCAGTCATGAAATTGAAAAATTACCATTATCAATGACTATGTTAACCAATCAATGCCTTTAATGCATCTCATTTTCATAAATCTTTAGAAAATATTAAACCTCAGCATTAGACCAGGTGCCAATATGCATCAAATTTTACCGTGGGCCTACATTCTTCGAGCTTGTACAGATCCGGAAGTCCGCGCTTTGATTTACACCAAATCAAATCTTTTGCCATGGCAGTGTAATCTTCCAAAGAAATTAATAAAAAGAGACATTCACCTTTAAAATATTTGCCGATTAAAGAGTTTGTACAGCATAAGCTTACTATGCTGCCAGGACAAAGTTGCCTGCCAGATTTTGATTGGTTATCAAGTGTAATCCATGCGACATCTGAAATCCACCTATAAAGACGATATGCCCTGGCAAGGCAGGCATGTAATTTATCGAATAAGGAACCAGCCATATCTCACTAGATCATACATAGGGAAGGTTTGTCGACTTTTGCCAGGAAGTCACAGTCCACAGTGAGGAAGAGACTATAGGAACATCTAATTCAACAAAAAATAATTATAGGGCATACGAAGGCTTAAGTTTCTAATATGAATCAAAATCAAGAAAAATTATTAACAGAGGGCAAATGGAGAAAATCCGTTTCCCAGACTTACCAAAAAGGTTTCAACAATCCCTCAAAAATACACGAGTCTCAAATGACTAAACAACCAACCTCCTCCAATGCAGCTTGCAACCGTACTGCAGCGAGATTCCGAAACCTGTGCCGAAATCATCTTCCTAACGGTAAAAGGAAGAAAAAAAATCCCAAGCCCCATCGTTATTCCGCCAAACACACAAAGACACGAAACCACCAAACTCACATCTCCTTCTTGGATGGCGAGCTCTTGGGGCTGGCACTGGTCCCGGCAGCTTTTACCGGCGACTCGGACATCGTGGTCGATTACTGGGAACTCTCAGGGGCAACGAGCGAAAGAGGCGAGGTTGCGCGTGTGGAGTGCACAAAGGCCGAGACGAAGTGTGATCCCGCCGAGACACTGGACGCCATTGACGCTTCTTTCCCGCGCGATCACCACCGCCTTCGCTGTGACGTCATTGTGTCTACATCGGATTTTCGCCGACTACTTCTCCAATTTA
>BOPN01002057.1:106329-108829 GCA_017312705.2 Penaeus japonicus | reverse complement strand
AAACAGTTGTTATGGATAAATAACCCTGTAAACTTAGGTTGATTGGAAGGTTTTGCATAAATGTTTTTTTCAGCATTTAAGATATAAACTACATGTAACACAAGGTTAAGATTTTGTTGTGTCATTAACTTCACTTCCTGACAGCCCATATTGCTTGCGCTCTAGGAAAACTGAGAGCAAATTACTGGGATGCAATTGGTGAGATGTGTTCATAAAAAAATCTTTTTTGGGGCTTGTGTACCTAGGATAGAAAAATAACTTTGTGAGAGCTGATAGTTACACAGTAAATGATTACAAGGTACCTGTACCTGGATTGATTTTTGGTGATTATATTGGCTGTATTCTATCCAATTTCAGTTAAAATTTACTGTGATCTGTAATGGATACAGTGCATGCAATAGATGTGTAACAAAGGTAATGAAGAAGAATATGTTGCAATTCTAAAAGCTATAGTCATACGTGTCAGCTAAATTCCATTTATGAAACACAACTCTGCATCAGATATTCAAAATAGAATTGTCTTGCAATCTGTTGCATAAACATAAGCATAAACTAACATTACAATTTTACTCCCATATATGTAATAGTTCCATATATATTTACCTTGAAAATACAATAACAGAAATTACTGGATGAGATATGTTTGTGCAGAAGATCGTTGTTCATCTGTGTGGTGAATGGAAAGGGATTTCTTTTTTTTTTACATGAAGAGATAGCAATGTGTTAACCCATTCACGCCGGGGCGATTTCAGCTTTGAATGGTCACAATGCCGGGTTTTTGAACGCATAGGCCTAATGTCTCGGGATTCTTAGGTGCACCTGCCGCGAGCCTGGGCTGTCCGCTTGCTCACCCTGAGCGCCGGCCTTGACTAAATATCTCGTCACCGGCGTCTGGCGCAAAAACCATGAAGTGTGTCAGCACGTCATCCGGTGCGAATGGGTTAAACAACAATATGTTGGCAAGATCTTATCTCCACCTATCAAGCTTTACAGTCTAGTGTATATTCCCAAAGCTGATCAGAATTCAGCTTTGTAATCTTAGCCATTCTGTTGCCTGCTCAGCATTTATAGATTCATCAATTATGGATATTCCTATATCCCATTCATATGGCCTTTGTTTCCAGATGCTAGACATCGGCCGAGGGATCTCAACAAAGCCAGATTGAAGCAGGCTGTTGCAACTGTAGAGAAGGCAGCGAGTGATGGACTGACCAATGAAACTATTACTTCCTTAGCCACGAAAATCATCTTTGCGGGTTCATATGGTAACAGCGTTTGGAGTTTTGTGTGAATTCAGATATAACAGTACTTTTGTAGAATGTAGGAGGGCCAGTGGTGTTTGCATTTAAGGACTTTTATTTACTTATTATTTTTATAAGATATATCTTATTTTTTTCTCTTCAGGGTTGTTTGCTTAATATACAAAAGATGAGATATTAAAAAAATATACACCATCCTTGAATATACTTAGATATTTATTAATTTGAATTAAGGAAGCCCTTTTAAACATTGTTTTTTTGTTTTTGTTTACTTTATTACCTAAATAGTTGGATTCTATCAGAAACTGTGTAGTGACCTCATGAATATGCACATATCATGTTCACTGATTTTAAGAATAATTTTAACTTCAGATGACTGCCTCATTTTTTATTAGATAGCAAAATTAGTGAAAACTTTGTCAGTAGATACTAAAAGTAGGGGGAAAAAAAACACATTTCCTTGACCTATTTTGACAGATGTGGCTGTACGAAGGAAGCTGCTATATTCACTTGTACCACAGACTGGGGATTTCCCATACAAGATAATACCAATAGCAGTCTCCACAATAACATGTGTTGTAAGTATGTTACTTATTTTATTCCCTATAAAGATTAATAAATATGTACAATTCTTGTTGAATTTATATTTTTAACTCTAAAGCTCTAAAATTATTTACTTCTGTGCTGCCCCAAGATATATAGTTTCTCTTCTGATAGTAGGCATTATACAAAATTTGTAAAAAAAAAAAGAAAAAAAAATTATATATATATATTTATTTATTTTCAGTAGATGGAAAGTAAGAATTAAATATCATTCACAAATTATATGACAGATTACCTATTTGAAATCAAACTATTCTAACAATGATTGTCCTCCTCTCCCCTCCTAAAGCCGATGAGCTCTGCCTGGCAACATGCAGTGTTGGCGTGGCTTGGTGGTCTACTCGAATATGGCATTATCAACTCAGGGAATAGATACATTCACCTATGCTACACATCCATTCTGAACTTGATGCAACATCTAAATCTGGTATGGCCTTTCTCTCTCTGTCTCTCTCTCTCTTCCTCTCTCCCTCCCCTTCCCCTTTCCCCTTCCCCTTCCCTCTCCCCCTCTCTCCCTCTCCCCCTCTCCCCCCCCCTTCTCTCTCTCTCTCTTTCTCTCTCTCTCTCTCTCTTTCTCTCTCTTTCTCTCTCTCTCTTTCTCTCTCTTTCTCTCTCTCTTTCTCTCTCTCTTTCTCTCT
>BOPN01002057.1:90883-106229 GCA_017312705.2 Penaeus japonicus | reverse complement strand
TATATATATATATATTATCAGCAGAAAAACTAAATTTAATTGTATGTTTGAACAAATCTTACAGTGTGGACTGGCTTGCAAAATACTCCAGAATATAACAATCCGAGAGGACGTGACCAAAAATCGTGTGCTCTTCCTGGTGATGTTGAAGGACAAACCTGGTTTCCACAACAGTACTTGTCATCTTTTAAAGTATGCTTGATTGACTGATGTTTTGATGCTTGGCATGATAGAACTAGCCACTATATATTTTATATTTTTGCTGGTCATGATTAAATTTGTTTGGGATATTGCAATCTGAAGGTGGTACCTCTAAATGATATATAGGCAGTAGCAGATTAGGGCACCTTGGCATGAGACCTCTCCAATCAATAATGATAGGGTTGAATAAAAAAAAAAAAAAAAAAGGAAATTGTAATGATATATATACAAAATTATTATTATTGTTAATATTATTATTATTTTAGTGGAGAACTGAGTAAATCCTTCAAAAAATTGCATGTAGCCTCTTACATATGAACTAAGTTTAGAATTAGACTAAGAAGAGATCATCCCTACAGACTGTATCAGCTGTTCAGACCAGATTTGGTGGTTGGTCATCTGACATACAAGAGGACGGCACCAATTACACCAAAAAAACTAGCAGAGTCCCTTATGGCTGCGAGAACGAGGCTTCAGGAGGGATTGGAAACCTTGGTCCAAGACAGTGACAGTGTTTGGGCCGAACAAATTAGAGCAGAAAAGGTTAGTAAATTTGGACTGCAGGAGGCTGATAAGGGCTTTGGATTTACTTAGAAAATGGGATGTTAATGGTGGAATGGCCTTAATGGCATGGTGCTACTGATAAGTTATCTTTGAATATGCAGAACACTACAGGGATTGTGATGCACAAGTCACATTGATTTAAATTGTTTGTTCACTTTCAGGCTAATCCTTATGATCGCCCTACAGCTGTTCCTCAAGTAAATAATAATGTTTATGCAGAGAAACTGGAGGAAAAGAAGGAAAAGATGATATTTGTTTCTCAGTACAGGAAGTAAGTGCTGCTTGTAAATTTTTTTTCTTAATATTTAGTGCCCTTTAAACTTGTACATAAAGAGTAAATTTTAGAACTGTATTACTGAACAGCATAAGTTTAAATTTGAGATTGTACATTGACTTTATTCTCATATAGCATTGTTTATATTTCCCGCAAAATAAGAGAGAACAAAAGAGGAGGTTTGAGTCTTCTCCAGGGAGGTATTTACATTTCTATATGGAATGCATTACTGCATTATTCCATCATTCACCATATTTTCATATTTCCAGGTTCCCTGAAATAGTAAAAGGGATGCAAGACTGTGAAAAGTGGCAGTGGCCTAATAACTCAGCAACCCACCTTTCCAATCCCATAATTATTCCCCTTTTTAGACCTCATCAGCAACATGTTCTAGTTGGCATAACCAATTGGCTGGAATTAGCCTTGAGAACAGGTGGGAACTAGAAATTAGTGAGTCTTATTAATATGTTTCATATAGGTTAATACTTCTGAAAACACATGTGTATATGTAATGCAGTATGATTTTTTTCTGTAAAGGTACAAAGTCTTTTTAATTTATAACAGAGGTTGTGGAAGGCCTGGGCACAACCAACAAAGAACGTCAAAAGAAACTGCTCTTGGCTGCACATAGCCTTGTTCGCTGTACAGGAACCCTTGTTCCTGTTGTCAACCACTTCCTCACAGAATTTTTAACCAAATGGGATGAATCAAGCCATTTCAAACAAGTAAGTTTTTTTATATAAATCTCAATAAATATTTTAATACAACCATTTTTGCTAGCATCAATTATACAGCGGTTATTCTTGCATGTTTCAGGTCATTTCCCTCCTGGAAACAACAACCTTCACTTCCCCTGAGTTCATCTCAGAGACCTTCTTGAGGACGGTTGCCAGACTCCTGAGTGGTCGCACTCTAGTAACCTGGTGCTTGGTCATTGCAGCTGTTGCCAAGACTGCTTGTGCATGGGCAATTGTGGCACAGGAGGAGAACCTCCAAAAAGAGAGTATGTTTATGTATTTCATGAAGAATCTGTTATATTTGTTTCTGTCCCTCCCTCTTCCCCTATATCTCTCTGTATCTTTCTCTTTTATTTATATTGTTATTAATTCTTTGTTTCACACTTAAACCACCAGACTGTTCTTCCACTTTCTTTTATGGTACCACAGTATAAATTTCATAAAATATTTCCCTGCATTGTGATTTACTATACCAGTTAGATAAACAGAATTTCTTTGTAAGATTTAAATCTGATACTAAGCTGGTGGAGTCCAGCACTGAAAGGGTTGAATATTTTGATTTCAAGTAGCATTGGATGGGGGGTGGGCCATGAGGGGCATATAATATTACTTGTATGATATTTCTAGATATTCAGAATGTGAAGAACATACACCCTCTCTTTCCCTCCCAAAAAAAGGGTAAATACTGCGCAGTATTACATGCTGTTTTACAGTGCTATTCAAGATTTAAATATCCTTTTTCCCAGAAAAACCTTATCATGATTGGCCTCAAGAAGTGGTGAGCTGCAATGCAATTGTAGGACTGTGGTTCCTCATGGTGCGAATGGAACGTTTGTTCCTCTCCGCACTTTTGGACTTCAAGTACCATCCAATGGTCTTGCATCAAATTTTGGATTTTTATGTCAAGGTAAAGAAAAAGTATATTGCATTCATGAGTATCATACTTGTAATGTGCATTTTACGAAAGTATACCTAAAACTTCTTTTACATGTTTTAGATTTATTGCTTTCTTATATAAAATTGTGGATTATGGTATATTGAGCTATCTACCATTCCAAGGATAATGAATTGTGTATCTTTTCTTATATTTAGACATATATTTCATATTATCACTATTTTAAAGTCTTTATTTCATCAATACTGAAATACTTTTTCTTATACTTATTCAACATCTAGGTAAATATGTACATTGAAGTCCTAGAGCTCCCAGCTTTCTTTGCACCTCCTGCCTTGCTGACTCTGGCCATCCTCGTGAAGGGTGACATTTCCAGTACACATCGGCTTGGTGGTCTCCTTGCAAGGTAGGACAGTCATTTAAGGCTGTTTAAGATAGATCATATATTTGTAAGTCATTTTGGGCCTTTGACATATTTGTGTATTTCCAGTTCCTCCCTTCATTAGTATTTACAAATTGTTCAGCATGAAACTTATCATAATGTTAACCTTATGGACCTATGATTATGAGATCTTGCCATGACAGCAATGCAGCCCTAGTCTAAAATCACAATCTGTATCCATCATATCTCTTAGTGTATATTAAACATCCAACCCTTTAAAAGAACCCTTATCTCTGTCCCCAGAATAAAGGTCTGGGTGGAACGAGTACAACAGAACAAAAGCACAGGAGCAGAAGAGGACATAAGACAGGAGTGCCTTAGCTTGGCCGATGTCGCAAACCAGTCCATTCTGTTCTTCACCTCTGCACTTCATTCCTCAAAGGTACAATGTTACTGTGCTTGAAGTATAGGTTTGTGCAAGTGAAGTCAAAGATTAGATGATGGAAAGCAAAATGATTGCAAGACAACCTCTATTTTTATCACTCTTCTTTCAGTTTGGTTATTTTACTCATATACATTTTTGTACGAAATGAAGGAAAATAAAAAATAAATTACATCCCAAATTTCATGTTTTTTGCTTGACACTGTGAGGTTTTCTCTTTACAGTTCCTGGAATATCACATTAATCCATTGGAAAATATACAGCTTATTTCTGTTTTCTGCTCTCCATAATTTTGGAGATCAATTTGTGTTTGGGATGGAAAAAATTACAGAGGAAATAAATCAAATTTCAGGCCTTTGGATCAGGTTGGCGGAAAGTTCTGCAGCAGTTTTACCCTTTTGAAGCTCTGGAAGACCTAATGAACAAAGACAGCATACGCTGTAGTGCTGCTGTCTACTCTGCACTTCCTTATATTCCTTTTTATGCTAAGGAAGTTGTGGAGTACGAGGATGAATTAGACCAAAAAACTGTGAGTAAATTTGAGAGTGTTGTTGTTTGTAATTTTTACACTGGTGTTATATTTCACTCATATGAATATAGATATTCTCCTTATAAAGCTCTTAATTCTGCAATTTCTAAAACAAAGCTGTTTATTATCATAGAGCTCGTCTTGTCTAGCGATCTTTATACTAACGGTTTCCTGGTATTTTCCTCATCTAATATAATGTTCCTATTTTAAGAGAGGAGATTTGAGAGACCACGTCATTGAGGAGCTCAGCAGTACTGGATTGACAGGAATTGAAGAGTGTCTAAAAACTTATAAAAAGATTTAAGATATATCTTCTGCAAGTAAATGGTTTGATGATTATCAAAGAATATGAATCACAAATGTGTTGTATATGTGAAAAATGTTTTTAAGTTACAAAATATATATGTACCTTCTTTTTGTCTGTTATGTGCTTCCTCATATATACTAATTCATATGTAGGAATTACATGCAAGATGCTATACTTTACTGTAACAGGCTACACTTCTTTTTATATTTCCCTATTGTTTCTTTTCACTTCCATTAATTTTGCTGCAAACCTTTCCTTAACCAACATTTTTATGTTTAAAAAATTTCAAATTCAGATTGCATTTTTGAACAACTGTATTCCCACCAATAAATTTTCTTTTGCTGTTGGGTTTCAATTTTTTTATAGTTATATGTATTTCACTTAACCCATTCACGCCAGGGCGATTCTGGCTTTGAATGGTCACAATGCCTGGGTTTTTTGAACGCACAGGCCTAACGCCTCTGGATTCTCGGGCGCACTAGCCGCGAGCCTGGGCTGTCTGCTCACTCACCCCAAGCACCGGCCTTGGCCAAATATCTCGTCACTGGCGTCTGATGCAAAAACCACGAAATGTATCAACACGTCATCCGGCGCAAATGGGTTACATGTCTTTTTCCCATACATATATTTTTGAAGTAAAATACATATATATTTGATAATTCCTGTGCTTTAAAACAGAAATCTTTAATAAAAAAAGTTTAAAAAACATTAACACCTCCATTTTAACCTTATTATGATTATATTTGTTATGATTACATTATGATGTGAAATATAGAATTGCTATATTTCCCCATATCTTGTGTGGTTCCAGTCTCAATTACTCTTAATATTTTTATGGAAATCTCATTGGTAAACAGTGTTATATATTGCTTATATGACATTTAAGGGAACTCCAGCAACCTAAAAAGAGTATGATATCCATTTCTATAATTGTAGTTCAATCTTCCATATGAAAGATATTAAAATTAATTCTATAAAATATCAATGTTAGACCTAATAGCTCTTAACCCATTCACACCAGATGATGTGATATCACAGCATTGGCATATTCCCCTCATGACGGATGAAGTCCTATCACATCATGGTCTCTGGGAGTATTTGATAGTAGTAATACCTAACGTAAAATAAATTCAGTGAAACGTAAGAAGTTGTCCATAAATCGTACAATGAATACTCTATAAATAAATAGGGCCTAATCTAATCCACTGAGGGAGTGGGGGCTACAGAGATACTGAAAATGAGGTAAAAGACAAAACTATATAAACTTTGTAAAATGTATACTTCCAATTCTTTTAAAAATCACATTGTATTTACTCTGTATTTCATGATATACATGTCCACAAATATACAAATAAAAAAAATGGTAATCATTCTAAGAAACAGGTGTATCTAAACTTTTTCCTTTATAAAAAATCTGAAAATATATATCAATTCGTACCCAATACAATTCAAAGAAGTTCAGAAGAGCCTCTATATCAAGGACTTATCATCACCCCAAAGTAGTATTGAGATACTGAACAAAAAGTGCAGACAATTTTGCAGTATCTTCCACTGGATGCATCTTTGTGTAGGATATAAATTGTCTTCTTGCTCTTGTCAGTTCTGCCAGTGTTACCTATGAAGATACGAAGAAACCAGATGGTATAATTTATGTTATGGTCTTTGCAATATATTCATATTGAAAGAATTTACAAACAAACAGATGCATGTGAAAGCACATACACAGTTATGCATGCACACACACACATACATACACAGAAAGAAAAAGAGAGAGTGTGTATGTTTTGAGAGAAACACACACACACACACACACACACACACACACACACACACACACACACACACACACACACACACACACACACACACACACACACACACACACACACACACACACACACACACACACACACACACACACACACACACACACACACACACACACACACACATATATATATACACATATACACATATACACACAAAGAAAAATAGAGAGAGTGAGTGTGTGTTTTTATGAATAGATAATATTTGCAAAAATGCCTTTGCAGATGAAATAAAGAGGTCAGATATACATACCGTTCTTCTTAAGTTTATGGGCTCAGGAACTCCAGGGATTTTGATGTCACTTCCTCCTACTATTTTCTGGGCTGACATTATGGAAGCTGTTACTTCCTGTTTAAATAAAGGGAAGTGTGTTCAGCAAAACAGAAATAAAAGCTATGTGGTCAGCATCTGAATATTATTTGGTACTCAATCCATAAGGATATATTCATGTTTTTTGCTTGACAGTTTTACACCAGTCTTGTCAGATACAATTTTTAATCCTTTTCATTTATTATGCTTATTTACTAATTATAGTTTTTCTATAATTTACCCAAAATGTTTTCATTTCTTTTTTTTTCTCTTTTACTTTTTTTTTTCTTTTTTTATAAGTTTGCAACCCTTCCAATTAATATTTTACCATTCTTGACATATCTTAACCCTTCCAAGACGAGCCACATGTATGTTTCTATTATTTACTTGGTATATGTTACTATGTATGATATATGATATATTAGTAATGTGATACTAATTAGCATTTGGTATGACAGGGCATCATAACTGAAGGAATAATTAGCTTGTAATTTCAACAAAAGGATTAATGCAGTACAAAAGTGATTTAACCTTGTGATACATGCCCATTGCAGAGAGATCTAAAAATAAATTCTTGTATCTACAATTTTATCATCCTCTGTAATAAAGACATATAACAACTTTATATGATACTTTATCCAACATTTATTTAGTACTTTCTTAGAAAAAAAAGAAAGTAAGCAAGTTAAATTTCATATCTTGGCTTATCCTCAACACAAAACTCAAAACTTACCTGTGTTGTACGGTCTAGCTCAAATAGAAAGTTTGTAGATGATAGCGGCTGTGTTTGTGTAGACTGATTAGGTGGAGGAGGCTTGCGTAGATATATTGCTTCAAAAATACTTTCAAATTGGGGCTTATCTTCCGGTAAAACTGTAAACATTGGTGAATCCCACCTGTTTGAAAAGTGAAGATTTCAACTTTAGGGTATAATTCACAATTTTTTATTTTTATTATCAAAGACTAAGTTAGTGTCTATATTACCTTTTTTTTAATGTAACAGTAGACTGAAAGTTAGGAATTTCCACTTATTCATGAATATGTCTGTAAAAATACCACAATTACATAATTTCTTTTACAATTATTCATACATATTCATCATTATTGTTTACTTTCCAATCAATCTGCCACAGAGCCAGAATAATTGGTTGTTACTAATCCCTAATCATTTATATCATACCAATGCAGCTGGAACAACATTAAGAATACCTGTTTACCTATTACTGCTATTGGGTTCTTCGTATCTCATCACAAGGCCATCAAAAACCTCGCGGGTATATTGTTCATCCTCTAGCCGATTTTCATTCCATGTCCACGCTTGTTCAGTTGGGGCCAAACAGTGGACAATGCAATGGGGTGTTTTGTTATGTTTTGTTGCACAATACAGCTCATATCTGCAAACAATTCAAGCAAGTATGAAAATAATTGTACTCTGATGAATATGATTACATCTATGTTGCTTTTCTTTTTAAAATGATTAACTAATCAAGATACAATATTCAATAAAGGATACTGTGACTAAATACATATTTCATTATCAAATTATGCATACATTATACATTATATTATACATTATACTTTATGCAGACATTTAATCATTGTTATATATACTACCTTCTTAACTTTTACTTCTTACCTGTAGCCTTTGATGTAATTTCCAGCATCAAATATTGTTACATCATCTTTATTCAATAATCTTATTACTTCTGCCTTCATAGCTCCTCTTAAGTCCTTCTCACGTCTAGAGTCACTAAATATTGCATTCTTTTCCTGTAAAATATTTCTCTATATTAATAATTTCATGGGCACTACGTCTGGGCAGACAGAGAAAAAATAATGTTATGGTTATAAAATAAGAAAAAACAACTCTTACCGAGAAGAAACAATTTTTATCTATGACATTTCTTCTGCAAACTGAAACTGGAAAAGTTACCTAATATAGAAATATATTACTTAAAGTACCTCCTTCAACCTTCATCCTATACTGATGAACAATTAACTGATGTGTTTTTGTTTGGATGAAGAGCAGTGGTTTTGAAAAGAACTGTATATAAGAAAAACAATTCCTAGACATTAAACTCATCTACAGGCAATGACCAATAACCCTCAAATAAAAGTTAAAAAGAGTGAAGTTTTAAAAATAAAAATAAAAATTAAACCATTTAAATAAAAAAAAGTTGAATATGGTTTGTCTTAAAATGTTCCGTCTTGTGAACTTGTTGTTCAAGCATCTCTGTCTTCAGTTGTGTTTGACCACTTGTCCACTGAAACTTAGCCAAGTGGAGTAACCCGCTGAATCAAATAATAGACCAAATATTTGCTACACCTTTGTATTATTTGTAGAACAAACTTTTGGAATGACTGTTAATGAAATGGTCTGGAAGTATTTTCAGAATCTAGCACAATTAAGTGAAAATTGTTTCTCCACTACTTGATATTTCAGCAAGGCAAAAATTTGCTGATGTAAATGTTTAGCAAGTCAGCACTGACCTCGTTTTTGACAGCTGAACCACTGAACACTACCCTTGAATCAACAGGCCAATCATAAGCAAGGATAGTTTCATAGTTTTTATTTGCTTCACAAAGTTTGTATAAAGGCGGTTGAATGCTGGCTGTCACACCATTAAGATGTGTTCATTTGCTGCCATACAGTGTACTGGTGATGCACCGGTGAGGTTTGTTGTAAGACAAGGAAGTTTTATTTTGTCAAAATATTTGTAAGCTTTCCCACTGCAGCAAGATTAGGTGCAAAGTAACTGTGATCCCCATGTATACTGTGACAATGCTGAGACAAAATTGTGACAAACCACATATTTTGCTTCTTGTTGCTTGGCATTAGGTTGGAATCAACCATGTATCTTATGATGAGTGGGTAATTTTCTACAATATGCCAGCAGTGTAAAACCCATTTAATCTGATACTAATTAATTCCTTAAAATGTCTAACATGTCTTTACAGTGATTTAATTAGTGTTACCCACCATATGCATTGATACTAAAGTCTGTCTCCTACTGATCACACATGACTATTTGATGGGCTAGAGGTTTGCTCATTTGGATAATTAAAGTTTGTCATGATAATGAAAACCAGACACATTATATTCCCATCAAAATATATGACAAACAGAATATTGTCTCGAAGTCCTTGTTGTCATAAATGACATTCATAGAATGTGAACACAGTGCTAATGGTACTATTCTGGACAATATTACTGAGCAAATGATAATGTCCAAATACACAAGTTAGGCAGAGTTTGCATCACACTTATGGAAATGTTAGCAAGGATCAAAGAGCATGTGGCCAAAATTATAACATTCAAAAACGTCATTACTGCTTACCTTGTTGAGGAAGTCATTCTCGCTCACGATAGTTACTGCCTTATCTTTCTCATTCTCAAAGTATTCTTTCAATTCCAAACTCCTTTTCGTTTTCCCACTTGAGGGAAATCCGCACATCAAAATAAGAGGCATGTTGGGGAGCAAGACACGAGTGACATGTAAAAATTCAGGATTTTTATGATGTGACGAGACTCTGTGAAAGACATGACATGATTTTTTAAAATCACACTTGAGAATAAATGATAAGTGGTATATCGTATAATTATTCAAATGCAAGCAAATATTGTTGATATATGGTACACCTACACGTATATGCACAACCTTAAAATTCCTATTTCTTTACCTTCTCAAACCTCACCCTACAAAAGAGAATAAACAAAAATAAAAGATAGATCCAACGCCAATGCAATATTACGACCTACAATTCATTCATAGAGCAGATAAGAATTACTCAAAAAAAATCCCGAAAACCACGAGGAGGTTCCCGGTCCGCGAAAGGTAAACAAAAGGTCACTCGACCACTTCTCGTCGCATGTAAACAAACAAGGCAAAACTCTCAAAAAGAAGAAAGAAAAAGAAAGAAGAAGAAGAAGAAACAAACAAGGCGAAAGGAATGCTATCAGGGAATATAGAATACATGTAGTATAAAATCCTCAAAAAGAAGAAAGGAGAAACAAAACAAGGCGAAAGGAAGCTATGAACTAAAAGGAATTACCACGATATTTGTTATATTTGAAGGGAGACAGAGACCAGACCACCAAGTGTGAATTGGACTCTTCGATTCGGTCATTATGGATGCTGAAGAATCGTTCAGGGTGGAATGCAGTGATGAAGAAATACAGAAAGAATTGAAAAATGGGGTTTATGGTGAGGCTTATATATATATTTTCCCTAGAGATAAAGTTGATGATGAAAAGGTTAGAATAACATTAATTCAAAATCCGTGATTATTGCCAACTGTAAGGTATTTTGAGTTGAGTTGGCTTCTCATGATTATATTGGCTGTGTTTTGTCTAAATTTACTTGAAACTTTTTGTGATCTGTGATAGATGATTAACAGCCAAACATGGGTGCATTGTCAAGCAATCAATTTGCTGTCCCATTATTATGCTCCTAAAAAGGCTAAGAAACTTCCACCACATGCATTCTGGCAAGATAAAGTTTGGACTTTCTCTTTATTGAACAGAATCGCCAAAGAGGTCTACGAGTTCTATCTTACTGATCTGTATGAGATTAGGAGATGACATTCAGTTGTCTTCTGAATATTTACCTTTTTTTTAATTGTTATTCTTTAAATCATCTCTTAAAGTAATGAGGGAATTCTGATGTGTAGAACATTATCACAGTACACTAATCTAAACATGAGCCAGCAAAAGTTACATCTTATTTAAAAAGGCAATGCCCAAAAATAGGACTGCATCTTGAACCATATATATTGTGGCATGAGTAAACCTTAACTAGTTTCTTATTTGGAAATATATTGCCAGGAAGGTCTACAGAATATTTTTGGTGAAGATTTTTATTTTGTTCTTTTTTGGACCACATCACTACCAAAGAAGTTAAATGATTTATAAAACATTCAGAACTTAAAATGTCACAAAAAATACAAGAAATATGTCAAATGAAGTAGTATATACTGTACCCTAGTTGATAAGTTAAGAAATTAGTACAGCGTTTTGTTTGATATCAGTATTGTAATAGTGATAGATATATCATTTATGAGGATAATAATCAGTGTTTATTGTGTGAATGTTGATACATTGGTATTTGATTGGTTAACCAGAATTTTATATTTCAGTTGAACCAAGTGCCACAGAAATCATACGCTTGTATGAAGCCATAGCCAAAGATGGGGCATTGCCCATTAAATGGAACTGGGAACTAGGGAGACGGCCCCTAACACCTTCACAAGATGATTCTGAAAGTGACAGAGAAGAAGAAACAGAAAAGTATGTAGCAAAGGGGATAATAGAGTAGAGTAATATTGATATATGCTGATTTATTGAAAGTAGATGTATAGGTTAATTTAATATCTTGATATTAATTGTCTTTTTCTCTCATAGAATTGACACGTCAGGATTTGACTTTGACGATGAGCCAGCAACAGTACGTCTAACTCCTCGCCGCACACCTGGTAGTGTGGGTCCCAAAGGTAGTGCCAAGAAAAAGACAACCAATTTTGAAAATGTCTTGGCCAGTGTGAGAAGACAGAAAAAACTTGAGCTTAGAGAAAAAACTAGATTCAGAAAAGAGAAGAAATAGAAATTTGACTTTACATTTTATTACTCTGAACTTTTGATAAAAGCATAACTACATGATAAAATAAGGAGGAAGTATAAAACATTGAAAATGTCCGATTGAATAGGGTGTATGTAATTTCTGATATATTTATATATAAAATACAAATTAAAGTCTGTGATTGAAACTTCTGGAAAGAAAATGAAAATCGTATGGATGATGAATGACGATTGTGGAATTATCTTGAGATTTCTATTGTAATTACTGAATTTGTCCTTTTATTTTGTGTATTTTTATTAATTTAATGCAGGCAATATCTTATTTGTAAGCCTGAAACTTATACAATTAGAAAAAATGGCAATAAAATATAGAAAGTTGTTGATTTCCATTTATTAAAAAGACATCGAAACCTATATTGCTAATACTTTTTAACCCAGTGGTGTCCAATAATTTTCTGTGGTAGCTAGTCTGTTGTCCAGGGTGTATTTCAGCAAGTATTCTCCCTGTCTGGGATATGGGATGAGAGAGTGGCCACTTGTGATACCTTGCCGCCAATATCATTGCTCTAAACCTTAGAAGACTGTTGGCCAGAATGTGCTATGCAATATTGGAAGGATTACACTGATTTTGAGGTATATAATTACCTACATCAGTGTTAGAAATGTTGTATTAGAGTGATACTATATATGCACCACATTTTCAGATCACATGGATTAGATAATGTAAGGGAAGTACTATGGGGTGGACAAAAACATCTTTAATTTTTTTAATGTATATGGAGATAGGCAGAAAATTAAGTTTCCTACATTTCCTATATGCTTCTAAACCAATCAGGTCACACTATGTAATCAAGGATGTGGCACTTTAGGGTAGAAACTTGAAAAAGAGGCTTGCAGTGCCATCTGACATTAAATATATGAACAGCACTTATATTTATTTTATTTACTAAAAAAGTGTTTATTTTTAACCAATTCGCGCAGGTTGACACGTTATCACGTTGGTGTAATATCTCGCTCTCCCCGGGTGACATCCTAGATCATTAAGATCTCACCCTCAATATGTATAATTTACATCGTTACATATGCACATAATCATTGGAGTTCCTTTAGTTTTGACAGATTTTTATTCACTTGTGAAAATAATGTAAACAAATACAAAAAAAAACAATTATCACCCTGTTCAATGGGGCAGGTGAAAAGCGCTCTGAGAGGCACAGCACAGCGTTACACTTGGAGAGTCTCGCGCTTAGTCACTGCGCACTTCTGTTATCTAGCCGGCGGGAGCAGCATTACGCATATATAAGCCCCATTGTGAATGTGACACCACATGTGATAATTATGATTTGATTTTATATTTTTCTATCTACTGCACTTAATTTCAAGAAGTGATACTACAAATATGTAAAAAAAATACTTCTTGGAATTAAACATACTATTCCTTTGTGATACAAAATCCTTTGTGTAGTAGACCTACTCTAATATTATACAACTTACTTTCTTCCCCTTCCTCATTTTTAAAATTATTTTCCTCTTCCTCTTCCAATATGTATGTGGAGTGCCATAATCAGCCCCCTCATATACCATGTTTGGTATGGTGTCAAAGGTTGCAATCCCTGGGTTAGATGTTTGGCAAATATCATAGTATAAACAAAGAAAAGTATACACATACTCTGACATTTGAATCTCACTGCAATTATACATGTCATTGAGTAACATTAGGTTAAGAAAATAAAAATAAAATGATTTTTTTTAAATAGTGGAATAGGGACAAAATGATATTTTTCTCATACTTTATTTTCAATAGTACAAGTAATAATGCAAATAACTATTTAGGTTCTACTCTGAAATCTTCCTCAGATTTTTTTGCTTGGAAATTTAATTCAGGGGAGAATTAAATTTCCAAATAAAAAAATAAACATGATTTTTCTTGGTTTTATGATAAAAAATTGAAAATTATAAAAATGAAAATACCTATTCAATTTTCCATACCTACCGTTTATACAAATTTCAATCGTAAGAAAAAAAAAATGTTTTCACTAGAAAGTAAAACGGAAAAAAATAATTTTCACCTACCTTAAAAAAAATAAACTGTACAACATTAAGAGAATTTGTACAAGATAGTCACTGCAAAACTAAAGTTGTACACAACAAAACTGATCGTGTATTTTGGTGTTTTTTTTACATAACATGTATATAATTTAGTTACTTCCTACATTTAACCCATTTGCGCTGGATGACGTGCTGTCACGTTTCATGGTTTTTGCGTCAGACGCCGGTGACGAGATATCTGGGTAAGGCTGGCGCTCGGGGTGAGCGAGTGGGCAGCCCAGGCTCGCGGCTTGTACGCCCGAAAATCTCGTGGCTTTAGGCTTATGCATTCAAAAACCCCGGCATTACGACCATTGAAAGCCGGAATCGCCGCGGCGTGAATGGGTTAAATACCATGAAAAGGCCCAAAGTGCTGCAGTTTATGATGCAAAGGGATTTCAGATACTTGAGCATAAGTTGCTTTTTTCCCGAGAAACTAACACTTATGTAATATATAATAGGCACCTACGTGAGTTTTCAGCATATTGTATTATCTCCACTCTCAACAAACATATGTAGTAAAAATATTGGAGGATCTTCAGTTGTATGCAAGCTATTATGACTGCAATAATGACTATGATGGAATAACCAATAATCAAATTATTTTTTTTTAAACAAGAAATTACAAGCATATGTGCATGACACCCATAATTGCTATTGCTATAATAAGATTAAATTATGTAAAAAGTTTTATATCAAATTCTATATGCAAGTTTTCTCAAAGCTTGGGTTATCTGGATATTAACAAGAGCAGGATCATAAATAGATTTCTGGTTTAAGTATTTTGTTTAATCACCACATCAATTTTTTCTCCCATTAGATTGATTCATAAAATTTTACTCAAAGGCTGGCATAAAGATTTATTTGGTCAACTTATTGTCAATTCTCACCTAAATGTGAATGCCTTGCATATGGTCTTTGAGTCATCTTTCATGCCAATCTACCCTGAAGGGAAATATCAACTGTACAAATTGTCTGTATAGCAATGATACTTTATAGCTCTCTGAGAAAACAATCTCTTTTGGGAGTTAAATAACATTTTGATGCTGAATTCCTCAGCATGAAAGGGTTGAAAATAAAACAAGAAAAATAAAACTATATTTATTAATTCAAAATGCAAATATTATTTACATGATAATTTCCCTATTACTAGTTGCATTGATATCTGTGTAATTATTATGTTATGTCCTTAAATGTCTATCAGAAAACATGCACC
>BOPN01002057.1:78383-85883 GCA_017312705.2 Penaeus japonicus | reverse complement strand
AATGCCGTTTTAGTTTTATTTTATTAAACTTTGCCTATATTCTTCACTTCTATGTGAAAATACCAAAGGAAAGGAAAGTGGAAGGAATCCCTTAGTGGGGCATCAAAAACCATGTCTTATACTTGTTTTTACCAAAACGAAAAGAAGAACAATATGAATAATCATTCCTGTACATATGAGTATGTACATGTGATGTGACATGACATGATATCACAGGTAATCAACAAATTAGAAGTAGTATTACATTAGTAATTTTTTGCTTTATTTTATTTCTTGGCCAAACGCATTTGATATTACAATAGTTTTTATGACACTCAAACACCTAAACAAAAGTAACAGAGTCTAAGAAAATAAGGAAATTAATTATAATTGAGAACAATCTATCAATCTATTGCTGACGTTTTAGCACGTCACAATTGCCCCTCCCAGAACTCGGTTAGAAAATGCGTCTCAGGACGTCCCCCGGGTCTGGGGATATTTTTCGACCACATGATAGGATGTCAACCGGCGCGAATAGGTTAATACCTGACAATATGAATACCAGGATATGGGAAAAAGGATCTCTGAACTGTTCCCTCTTGATGAGGTTATCATCATAATCACACTGACCTTTACATAGTCCAAACCAAAGTTTATGGCATAAGTCCTGGCCAATAGCGGTATCAGGGCACGCTGCTGCAACTGGTATTGCAGTATAGACATGTCAGACTTCCCCTTTGGTCCTGTAGATGACATTATTACGGAAATGTTAAAGGACATTTTAAGAAATTAAACAATATAGAGTAATTCTAAAATTACTTGTGAGCAAATGCTATTGCTATTGATTAACATATTTCTCCATCTTTCATAACAGTTATTACTGTAAATAAAGCTGGCTATTGTAACTTTAGAAGAAAACTTGCCTGCCAATATTTCTATAAACACATATACATGCATATGTATGAGCATATATATATATTGCATGTATGTGTTACATATACATACATACATCCATACATTTACATAATATATTATATATGCATTATACATATACATTATCCATCTACACAGAGGGACAGAGAGAGAGATATATACATAAATGTAGATATATTGAGAGATATAGATATACATAATGGTACAGATAGGTACAGAGATATAGATAAGTATAGATATATAGATGGATAGATATTGACGGATATTGAATGATAGATATGTAAACACATATACATAAAAACAAATTTAAATTTTTATTCCATATGGGTACTTCCCACTTACCAACAGTAAGCCTAGATGCCGAATAACGTAGAGCAATGGCAAGGGAAGCCTTTGCTCCACCCATTGACATACTGGCAATGCAGATACGACCTGACAAAAGCTGATCAGCTACTGTCAGGAAACGTGCCCGAGAACTAGGAGAAAAAAAATTATGCGTATTTTTAAATGGCCTACATTCTGTACATTTTTTTTCTGGACACATTACCATAAACTGAAAAAAAATATATGTACATATATAACTCATCAAACTTAAAACTTTTATATAATAGAAAATTCAGTACAAAATAACAAATTTATAATCACATTTAAACTTTCGGTACAACTTGCTTGAAATCAACAAATCAGCTTTTATATTTGCAATAAATTAATAAAAAGAATAAGATGGAGATGAAGATAAAGATTAATAAATAGACAGACATAGATAGACAGGTAGATAGATAAATACATCACACACCTTTTGATCTTCGAGACAAATTCTCCCTCTTCATTCACGTCGCTGAATCGATTCAAGAGGTTCTCCCTTGGCACCCTTACATTATCAAACACTAGCTTGGCATTGTCCACGCCATTTAGGCCCATTTTGTAACCCATATCCTCCACACGCACATTGGGCATCACCTAAAAAAAACACAAAAAAACAAAGCTTTGCATTAAATGTATCCTCTGTTCCATAAGATACAGATTTATCTCACATTCTAATAAATCTTCTTTTGTATATCAGTTTTTTTTCTCTCTCTTTTGCATACTGCGGTACCATATTTAGGTTCTTTAACAGCAAGCAAATTAATGTATAAGAAAAGCAACCTCTTACAGACCTTCAAGTCGTTGTCTCGGATGCGCACAAGAATACCATGAATTCCATGGTTAGTTCCTTCAACCATCAATTGTGCAAAGACAACCACATGCTTAGCATGGACAGCTCCATTGGTGATCCAGTATTTCTGTGCCAAGGGGTGAGGTGTGTTGACAATAAATTCATCTGTTGGTAGTAAATAAAAATAAAATACAATAAAAACATAAAGGAAAGGATGAAAGTGTTAAAAAAGAAAAAGAAAAGAAAAAGAATTAAAAGAAAATTAATATAGCTGAAGAAATGACAAAAAAAGTATTAAAAAAAAAAAATGTAATGACAATAAACAATGAAAAAGGAGTGATTTAGATGTTAAACAGCTTCATTAACCAAGCTCTAATGAATCAATAAAAAAACACATTTTCTCAGTAAAATAATTCATTATATTTGAAACTTCCTTTCATATTACTGCATAATCATTTTCATTCATACCATAGTCACACCACAAAAACAAAAATACAAACACTCACACAAAACACACACACAAATAAAAATGCAAACATACACAGATGCACACGCACACACACCTACATAGACACACACACACACACACACACACACACACACACACACACACACACACACACACACACACATGTGCACACACACACACACACACACACACACACACACACACACACAAACAAGCACAGATGCAGATGCACATGCGCGCACGCACACACACACACACACAATAAAAAATCATAAACCAATCTTTCTTCCTGACTCACCCGAAGCCTTGTCGTAAACAGCTGTGGTTTCCATTTCGACGGCATTGTTCCCATAGCCCAACTCAGTGAGGCCAAAGCACCCAATGTCATTCAGGTTGTCAATGCCTTCCAGAAGCTTCTCGTGGTGCCTGTCAGTGCCGAGTTTCAGGACTGTTCCACCAAACAGGTTAAACTGGGATGGAGATGGAAAAGAATGTAAGAGATAAATGGTGATAAATAAGTTATAAAACTCTTAAAAAAAAAAAAAAAAAATTATATATAAATATATATATATATTCTTTTTAATAATATAATACCATTGTTAATAATATAATACCATTCTTTTTTAATAAATAATAAATAAAGTAACAAATACAAAAAAAAGGCAATAGTAATAATGATGATGATGGTGATGATGATGGCAGTGATGATAATGATAATGAAAATGATGATGATCATCATAATCATAGTAATAACAATGATGAAAAATAAAAATAAATATTCTATAATAAAAGAGTCACATCAATGAAGAGAAAAGCAAGAGTATACAAGAAAAAGAAAAAGACGAAGACGAAGACGAAGAAGAAGAAGAGAAAGAAAAAGACGAAGAAGAAGAAGAAACAGAAGAAAATAATACCTGCACAGTCATCTTGGTTGTCATGGCAGGATCAATAATGGCAGCCAACTCATGAGCAGCAAAGATGCGCAGAGGATTGGTGCGGAAGTCGAGCACCGAAATGAACTTGTTGTCACAGATGCGCTGAAGGCGAGCCAGAGCCACGTCACGCTCCTCATGCAGAGGGATATTGTAGCGGGGGACCATGACTGGTTCACTCATGAACTCCCTGAGAATGGTTCAAAGTTCAGTTTCAAGGAAATAAAAAATGGGAACATATGGGGGTAGAGATGAAACAGGAGATGATAAAGAGAGGAAACAGGAGATGATAAAGAAACAAAGTGGAGAGGAAGACCAAGGAGGAGAGGAGAGGAAGAAGACAAAAATAATTAGAAATACAGAAGAGCTTTAACCCATTGGTCGCAGTTTTAATAAAATATGTATACAGTCGGATGGCGGGTTTACATTGTCTGGCACAGTGCCATCCGCGTCTACGACTGACTCTGTCTTTGCAGCAAACCATGCCATCTGCTGTCAATAGGTTAACACACTGAGGACAGGTGTTATGACATACATGACGTTCAGGGATTTTGGATCATTGTGCTATTTTTTTTGTGCTATAAGTAAGGAGTGAGTGAGGATGACAATTGCAGTCATAATTAATACAATTACCATAATAAAGCTAACAACGTCCAAAACCTAGATGGCATCACTTTCTTCTAGCACCAGTAGGAGAGAGAGCCTTGAGTAGCACCTATCCACAGTCTCTAGCAAGCACTATCTTTAGAGAGCGATGGCATACAGCAAGTTACCGACCTCTTGCACTAAAGTACCGTAGATGAAGGATGTGCAGGCAAAATGAGAAGAGGAAGGTGACTCAAACCATACCCAGTGTCTAAAATGTGCTCCTGTGCCAATAGGGATGCCTTTTACTGTGGCACTCACAGTTATAAGCAGAGGTTTCCTTCCTCTTCCCTACCTCTTCATGTTATCTTCATTCTAGATGGTTATATGTTTCTTATTCGTTCATGATAGCACACAAATATGAAAAAATAAAGTTGCTTTTTGTCGTCCCATAAAACAGCAATACTTCTATCACAGTGAGAATAAAGAAAATAATATGATGATATGAATCATATACTAAAATTTTAGTCAACTGCAGCATTGATAGAGCCTGTCATATGGCACATATGATATCGACACTCAATAAAACACACAAAAAATAAAACCTAAAAATGGCTCTAGTTTTATGAGTGACTGAATGAGAGTGGGAAAAGTCAATGGGTTAAATATAGCAATGCATTAAATATAGCTAAAGATGTGACTTAAAAAAAGAGAAAGAAATACAAAAATATGAATATAAAGTGGAAAGAATGAACCCTTTTGTTATACATATGTTTCAAGGGGTTGGTTCACTTTTATACTGCATTTTCCGCTTTGTTGAAATTACGGTCTATTCATTCCTACAGTTGAGCAATTAGAGCATCATACTAAATGCTAATCACATCCTATCACATATTGTAAAGAGTTATATTTGTATATAAACATTATTTCTGCATTTCTATATAAACATTTTTCTTGACTCTATAAAAAAATATTAATAAAAATGACAAACCCCAGATGAAAATCGCGCTCAGAGGTTCAATGCAGTCTCACACCTCAAGAAATTTTGAGGTGGGAAGCTGTGCTTGCTTGCTCTATTGCCTATGGAAGTGGCATTAGGCAACTATATCCCCCATCATGAGTGGATTAACCATTAACCCATTGACAGCAGATGGCATGATTTGCTGCCAAGACAGAGTTGGTCATAGACACAGATGGCACCATGCCAGGCAATGTAAACCCGCCATCCTACTGCCTAAGTATTTTATCAAAACTGTGACCAATGGGTTAAGGCCAAGTCTTTCATGCAAAAGGTTTATAAAGACGATATTGCAGTCGCACTCTCAGATAATAATCCTGGATGGGGTGAACACTTGCTGGTAATATACTCCAGATAGCAGACCAGCCACCTTGGAAACATACCCTGCATCACTGGCATAAGAAATATAATCAAGTGCAGAAAAAAACTAATTAAATCAGCATTTGTAGTTCCTATTTAGTATCAACACCAACTATTGGTATTTTAATTAGCCATACCTAAACTTGGCTCTCATTTCATGGTTGTCATGATCCAGAAGTGCTGTCATTGCTTCCACATTAAAGTTAACGTTCGACTGAGCCACTCGCAGCTCCTGAGCAGGCAACCTGTTGTTTAGTTCCACATTCTGCTGTACTGCTGAAGCTGCTGCTGCTGCTGAGGACTGCCATCTCTGCAGTCCAGCAAACCTAAAAAATATAGACATTCTATTAATAATATGAAACCTGTATACCTAAAGATTTCAGCTACTTATTTTATGTTTTTATTTCATTGATTGTGTTAGATTTAAAAAAAGTTCTAATCAGTCTTACACTACATTATTTAATTTCTCCCTCCGATTTATAAAAATCATTACACTAGAGGCAAGCTTTATTGTTAACCATGGTTAGATATTAACAGTCTGTGACATTACCTCTTTATTTACAGCATCTCGATTGTAATGAACAATTGCTAGATGATTTAAACTAACCACCAACTATTAGTTAACACATTAACAAATGCATACATCAGCACCCTTTTCTGGACAGCTGACTGCACACACTCAAATAAATACTGCCCCATTTTAATAAAATACACCTCAGGCATTACGCCACAACATTTCACGAATGTGCATACGCAAGAAATCCCTTACTCGCTCACTAACTCTAATACACAAACCAAGTATCAAACCTTAAAGAAATGAGCTGTTGTTGACTAGCAGCCAAACGCGGCAGACGGGCAAGATGGGAGCAGAGCAAACGATTCATTGTTTAGTTTTTCTTGCCTGGTGTGGGAAAAAAGAGCCAGAATAAATCAATTAAAATAGAACACTGATAAAATCTTATGATACTATGTTTAACCCTTTAACGACGTATGACGTGTTTTTTCGTCATACATGACGCAGGAGCTCTTGCCTGACAATGGGCATCATGACGTTCGGGGATTTTGGATCACTATGTTTTCTTATTGTGCAAGGAGTAATAAGTGAGTGATGCTAACAATTGCAGTCATAATTATTATAACTACCGTAATATTAAGCAAAATGGGTTTCAACTCACTTCCAAAAACTAGATGGCACCACTTTCTTCTAGCACCAGTAGGAGAGAGAGCCTTGAATGGCACCCATCTACGGTTTCTAGCAAGCACTATCTCTATAGAGGGATGGCACATCGCAAATTGCTGCCCTCTTGCTCTAAAGTACCGCAGATGCAAGATGTGCAGGCAGAATAAGAGGAGGAAGGTGACTCACACCATGCCCAATGCATACAATGTGACTCTGTGCCAGTATGGATGCCTTTTATTGTGGCACTCACTGTGAAAAGCACAAGTTTCCTTCCTCTTCCCAACCTCTTCATTTTGGATGATTATAAGTTTCGTGTTTGTTCATGACAGCACAGAAATATGAAAAAATAAAGTGGGTTTTAGTCCCCCCCCCCCCCTAAAACAGTAATACTTCTATCACATTGAGTGTAAGGTTAATCTCTGTTTATGATCTGTGGGGCAGCATTCCTAATAACCTGATCATCCCAGTTCACAACTTCCTTGCCAGCCCAGCTCTGACAGTGGCTTACCTAAAGTGACCTGAGTTTGCTTACATTGATTTTTCAATGTTTTATCGTGTTCCTTCTTATCCTATCCAATTAACCAAGCCTATATCCCTCTCACCAAACCATTTGCACAACAAAACCCACTTCATTGATTCCTCTATCCAGTTACTGCTGTATGGCTGTTAACCCATTCCCGACGGGGGAATTCTAGCCTTGAATGTCCAAATGCCGGGGCGTTCGAATTATTAGGCCTAAATCAATTGAATGGCCGGCACAATACTGTGCCGCCCGGCAACTGGGCTTTTGAATGCGCGGTACACATGCTGTACCACCCGTCCTGTGTGGGTTAATACTATGGCATAAAATATATATATTTTCCTTTTCTTCTACTGTTAAATACAGAT
>BOPN01002057.1:70883-73383 GCA_017312705.2 Penaeus japonicus | reverse complement strand
ATAGCTATATAGATATAAATAGATGTACATACAAACATATATATGTGAAAGTAAATAAGATATGGTGAACAACATCAAAGCTTCCCGTAAACGGTCGTTTGATAAGGTTTTCTTACCTGCTGATTAGAGATTGAAGTTACCTGTTAGCGAGGGCTATTTACTCCCAATATGTATGATAGCATTTACTATCTGGTCACACGAAGGCAGTTGTAAGATCCGACGTCTCTTCACGTTGCCCCTAACCCAAAAAGGAGATAGGAACAAGCTCTGCTCACTGAGGTTGACCCAGTAATCTTCGACACCTCTAACTGGCAACTTACCTCGGCATGAACATTATTCATATCTGTATATATTTTGAAATTAAAAATGTGACAAAAGAGACTAAGGTTTTGAATAAGTAGAGAGGGATCTAAAGCCTTTTGCTGGTGCTCCTATATTGTACAGTTTTAATGTGTTATATATACACAGTATATACACACACACGTGCATGCATACTTTGTTCTCTAAAACAGGAAACTGTGACACAAGGCTAACGGTTATCAGTACTTTAGAATCTGTTATCAATGTAATCTAAGTTTTATTTACGTCAGACATTTATCAGATTTATATATCTGAAAGTTCTTCAAATCGTTATGTTATACTAAGGAAAACTCTGGGGATAATGATGTGGTGTAATATAATTTCATGAATAAAATCTTTAACAGCTTATGACTGTTAGACTATATACATATACATAAATATACATATATATACATCTTCAATGCATACCATATATATTATATATACATATATGTGTGTGTGTGTGTGTAAATGTATGTAAATGTGTGTGTGTGTGTGTGTGTGTGTGTGTGTGTGTGTGTGTGTGTGTGTGTGTGTGTGTGTGTGTGTGTGTGTGTGTGTGTGTGTGTGTGTGTGTGCGTGCGTGTGTGTGTGCGTGCGTGTGCGCGTGCGTGTGCGTGTGCGCGTGCGTGCGTATGCGTGTGCGTGTGCTTGTGCGTGTGTGTGTGCGTTTGTACTAAAAGCCTCAAATGAGCAAAAACAAGGTATCGATGTTGAGAACAAATGATCAAGATACAGCAATACGACACAATCACAGCATAGGCAAAATAACCAGCATTAAAGATAACACAGCATTCCAATGAATGAGTGTCTGATTAAGAATGAGACAACGTTGCGTCTTCCTGTTCTGTGCATCGTACTCGGTAGCCATGGTACAAAATGGGTACGTCTCATGTCGCAGGTGAGTTGCCGATTGGACCGTGACATGTGACCAAAATGGATCATTTACCTGAACCTTCGAGGATAACCTAGGGGTTAAAAGAATGTAAATCAAGGAGAGGAACACTGTCAGAAGTCAATAGGCCTATCTGACCTGTCCCTTAATTTAAAAAATCTTTTGCAACTTTCTATCCTAACATCAATCACAACTGCTCTTCTACGCCACTCAAGTCGCTCTCAACGTGCAAAGATAAAAATATTGATAAGCGAGGGTACTAATTTCTAGCAGATTTACCGTAAGATAGGGTGAAATTGCATAATGGGCCTGTCATGCTTGGCCAACATCTCAATTGATGTGAAAGTAATATACGGCTGTGCAGTGCGTGTGAGTGTTGCAGGCTTATGTGGAAGATATGTGCTTCTGCAATCATCTCTGTCTTATCTGAAGGTTAATATGAAATTGTCTGGTTTCTCGTATAGCGCCAGAAAGGTGATACGGAACGTGGTTGAGATGCATAGATTGTGAAGACACATGCTATAAGATAGCAATATAAGAAGCTATGAATACTAGTCAACTTTATCGTTGTCATTATTCGTTTGTAAAATCTTTTTGGTGTAAATATAATATTATGCACATTAGAAACTCGAAAGTTGTGCGAAAATATATTTAATCCATGTACAGAATATAATTTGGACAGTATAACTTTCCACTCGTCAATCCAATACTTCATACCTTATTTGATCACCAGTAATTCATATAATTGTGACCTATAATATATATTAAAAACTGCAGGCAAAGTTATGCACACAGCCAATGAAATGGAAGAAAAAAAAAGAAAATATGTCTTTTCCAGTTCCTAATTTATATATATTTCTGAAAAGATGCGGTTTATAATTCATTTTTATCTATTCTTCATTTGTCTTATCATTTTATTTTTTATTTGAGGGGTCCCCGAGCCTAAAGTGCTCTAGGCCCCTAAAGGTCTAAATCCGGCCCTGAAAGCAGGTGGCTTGAAATGGGAGTTCAAATCACATGAGCTAACCAATCAGGACAATGTGGGAAATGCTAAATATGGACAATTATTTGCATATCTTATTCGGCTTCACTTTAGAAATCAAAAGTAAAACCAAAATGTCGATTCATAATTACTTTCATCAATCGTCCATACATATCTACTGCAAGTAATTATAACAATTATTCATTACTGGTATTCATAAGTACATATTGATAATCGGAATATGCGTGGACTTATAAATTGCAACACAAACCAGAATAAAGAGT
>BOPN01002057.1:58383-65883 GCA_017312705.2 Penaeus japonicus | reverse complement strand
CTGACAGCTATCAGCTCCATTAAAAGTAATGAATGCCTTTTGATCTGTATATTTCTTATACAAATAATGAAAAGTATATACACTTTTTTTCAAAATTACCATGGGAGTATTGTAAAATAAACAAATTAAATAGGAAAGGTTCAATATATTCACAAGAGTCCCAGTAAATGCACAGATTGTGCCTCACTATAAGATGCATAAGTTAAAAAAGAACTTACCATTAACACTCATAATACAAAGGCTTTGATATTTCTAAAGTATAAAATGACTGTTTAAGCTAATGATATAAAGAGCATACAAGACAGAGAGGGCAGCGGCAATCATTGGTCAGCACTAAAAATATCTTACATGTGGTATATTTCCGACAATAAATCCTCATCTACACCACCATTATAAAGATAGCAATAACGCATTTAACCCTGAAGATCATACTCAGCATAAAAACACTTCATTCAATCACACGCAATTATGGATCTAACAAATTTTTCCTGAATATGAATGGATAAACTGCCTAGACCTGTTCCCATCCTCGTGCCATGTTTCATGTCAGCTTCTTAAGTATAGAATGATTAATATACAATATAATGATATATGTATTTTCTATTATAAAAAGGAAAAATCAATCATGAAGGTAGCTTACTCAAATAAACAATACATGTATATGTTTACAATCACATGTAACAATATCTAGATGAGAACAATCTTAACAGGCTTTTTCTTTTTTCTCCCTTTTTCTCAGCTGTGTTTTACCAACATTCAACAGTGATCTATTTTAAAAAAATGCAATTTAACACTCAAAGGATTCCCATAAACATAATTAATATACAATTTTTTTTTCTTCCACTTTTTCCTTTTATTCTCAAAGCTTAAAACTAACTAAATCTGCCAATTTGCAAAAATAAGAGAATATATAGTAAATATAGCACAGCATTTACTGAAACAGGATGACTTTAGGATGACCAGGAAAGGGAAATAATGTAACATTATGGTGGTAGGGATTTAGAGATACTGTTTCCTCTATACCTCTTCATGATGCCTCTGTTTTATTTTTTTTTGTTTTTGTATTTTTATTATAATTATTATCATTATTTAGTACTGTGTGACACAAGAGCAGAACAGTACTGTGGTCACAGTGGCAGAATCCAATTGTAAGGTAAATGAACTTAAATGAACAAATTGGTCTGCTGTCTCATGACCTCAGGATTTCTCCTTTTAAGATGATACATACTGTTACCTTGGATGATGAGAGAGCACCATAGAAACAGATTTTTTTTTTTTTTTTCATCTACAGGGATGCATACTCTTTCCATTTATAAATCTAAGTTTAAGGGAAAGGGGCAAATATCTTCAATTCTAGCTAAACTCTTCACACTTTGGCTTCACTTAAAAGCTCAGATTTACATTGCACAGTCTACAACAGGAATGTGACCCCATGATTTGCATTTACTGCAATTTTAAAAATGAAATAATAAAAAATAATAAAAAATAAAAAAATAAAAAATGGAATGATGTCTCAGTTCAAAGACAGTACCATCAATCCTGTGTACAAACATGCAAGATTCCTGTCGGGTACACAAACCACTTCTCTCACAAACCCTTTCAGATTTTCCACTATGGCAAACCTTTTACTTGTCTGCACATCCAAAAGGCACTGGCCCAGATAAGACTGCAAAATGATAGAAAAGTACACCTTTGGAGTATCTGTCAGCAAATGGATTTGCATACACTGGGTAGGTTGGTAGGCGTGGATACAATATATAGTTTACATTGCTATGGAGAAACTCATTCATGGAACACAAATAAATATATCAAAAGTTATGCCCAAACACACTTTTGATTTTTTGTCATAAATCTGAGTTTTTGAAAAAGATGAAAATTAACTTTTATCTTTTTTCTTTCTTTTTGGTGCATGTGTCCGTGTCAAAGTGGCTCAAAGCAAACCTATGACATTACCCAATGTGTGCTACAATCTGCTATGATGCTCCATCCTCACACCTAGCAACAGTCTTCATCCGTTCCCTGTCCTTATCTTACCTGCTGCCATTCAGACTGTCCTCTGGGGGTTGGGGGAGGAGGGAGGAGGGTGGGGGAACCACATTTCTGAGCTGTTTATCAGCAGCTCAAAAACTGAGTACCTTTATACTATACTAACACATCATATCTTTACATATGTTTATCAATATCAGCACACATTTTTTTTCTGGGTATTCATTTTATTATTTTTTTTCCATCTTTACATTTCACACATTACTACCAATGAGTTATGGGAGGTAAAATTTGTGGTAAAGAGAACAGTCAATATCTTAAAATTTATTCATTCATAATTTTTCATTAATTCTGCAATTTCATACCCTCAATATATAAAAAAATTAATCATACAAGACCTGAATTGAGCAAGTATATTGAACAAGTTACAAGACCTTGCTATAGTGTCTATATATATATTCAAATGTCAAATCTGCCACACATAATAGCTTATATTTCACATATGCTTAGCAGACTTGTATAATCACCTTTCAGATAAGGTTTCTGCCTTGATAACTTTTATGTGGCACCCATCTGAGGTAAAAAAAAAAAAAAAAAGACCCAAAAAATAAAAAATAAAAATAAAAGAAATGGGAAACAAACACAAGTAGAAAGAGTCCATGTTACTACAACACTCATCAGCCCAACCATACTTCAAAGAACCTTTCCAGTCCTGGAAACCACTGCAAAAAGAGTTATAAATGGTGGTTAGAATTGGCTAGGCATTCTAGGCATGGCATGTAGCCATAAAGGGCCAATTTACTATGTCTAGGATGGCATTTATCATACCAACTCAAACCTCCCTCTCTCTCTCTATCTCTCTTTCTCTCTCTCCCACTCTCTCACATTCTTTAGTGCCATCTTATATTCATTTATTCATTTTTTTCTTTTCCTACTTGAAGACAGAAATCACTCAGCTGTTTTGACAGAATGAGCACCTGTTCTACTGGTGGCAATCTAACATACAGCCATGGCAGTTTGTTCCTTGGATTCTGAAATATTAATGTAACCAAGGAAGACATTCCCTTTGGTGATGGGTTACCAGTTATCTACATTACACACTGGTGACTCATCTACCAGTTTGCCATGCCAGGTTTGTTGAGCGTCATAAAGTAAATTTGGCACGACGATCCTCCCTTTGCTGATGAGAAGAACACCTGTGGATTACATGATGAAATTAGTGGCCCTTCTTTTCTGTAGGTATCCTTATATATATTTATCAAATCAACTGCTAAAAAGAGATAAACCAAATAAGATGAAGCACATCTACAGCAAATCAAGAATGATAAATTGTAACATTTCAAAACCCACCAGAATACCTCTTAATAAAATATAAAAAAATATATATAGGTATATTACACTTTTGCTATGAACTTTCAAAGCATGAAAAAATACAAAGAACTCTAAAAAGTATACTACCCCCCCCCCACAAAAAAAAAAAAAAAAAAAAAAAAAAAAAAAAGCCTCACCTTATCATTACGCTCACAGAGGAACTTCAGCTTCTGTGCCTTCTTGTGCATGAAGACTCCATCAAGGTGTCCAGTCTCCACTGACCGAATTTCAATAGCCTTGTTACCCCAGCCCATGATCTGGCCTGTGCCGATGAAGGCTACTGACGTTGGCATCTCGCCCCACTGCAGCATCATGTTCTTTGTTACCTGTGTGGAAGGGTGAATTGTGAGTTATTTGTGTGATATGTTCTGAGGTTGTGCATTTTTGGAAATATAAATAAAATAGAGTTGAAACAGAACAAAAGAAATGCAATCAAGAAATAAAGAAAAAATTAGTGAGCTATCTGATATTCAAGGTTTTTAATGGTCTGAATGTTTCAAAATGTGTTAGTAAGTAAAAGAAAAGAATTACACTTCTGAGAGAATGAAAACTGATTAAGTTGACAAACTATGTAATGATTATATTTTCTACTGTTTAAAGATTCTATTATTACCTTTTAGATTTAATTGTTCAGATTTGTTTATGTTTTTGCTAAATTCAGTGGAAAATAAATAAAAACAATAAAAAAAGACATGAATAACCTCCCGCCAGAATATAGGCATGGATCCCCCCCCCCCCCCTGAAAAAAAAAAATATATATACACACACACACACACACACACAACATAATCATTTGAATTCTGTTTAGGGGGATCTTGTAGTGAAGGAACTAACAAGTTGTACACTTTGAGAATGGCTCATTGCACACTTCTTGGGTTAACCCTTTAATGACAGATTACACGTTTTTTGTCTTACATGACATAGGAGCTCTGGCCTGACAATGGGTGGCATGATGTTCGGGGATTTTGGATCATTGTATTATTTTTATTGTGCTATGAGTAATAAGTGAATGATGATGACAATGGCAGTCATAATTATCATAACTGCTGTAATATTAAGCAAAATGTGTTTCACCTAGCATCCAAAACCTAGATGGCACTACTTTCTTCTAGCACCAGCAGGAGAGAGAGCCTTGAATGGCACCCAGCTACGGTCTCTAGCAAGCACTATCTTTAAAAGGCCTTTTACTGTTTTCTTCCTCTTCACTACCTCTTCATGTTAACTTCATTGTGGATAGCTATACATTTCATATTTTTCATGACTTTATATAAATATGAAAAAATAAAGTTGCTTTTTGTCCTCCCCTAAAACAGTAATACTTCTATTACACTATTTATAAAAATAAATAATGAGTTGAAATGGACCCTAAACTACAAATTTAGTCAACTGTAGATTTGACAGAGACTGTGAAATGACAAATATAAATCTCCAAATACAGTAAAACACACCAAAAATAAAACACAAAAATGGTTCTAGGTTTGCAATGAATGACTAAAAGAGAGTGGGAAAAGTCACGGAATGTTGCGTGAAGATGCCTCACTCTGAAATAAAACCCATCCTGAAGCCTGTGTAAGCAAATCTATCCCCCTTCTGCAACGGGTTAAAGGAAGAATAGCTAAATATATATGATATTGTAAGAACTGGTGGGAAAAAAATACAATACAGTGAAAAAGTTTGGGGTATGAGACAATTACCTTTCCATATGTGTTTACATAAACTCCCTCATTGTCATAGCAGATAAGTAGTTGTAGACCATTACTATTTGGTAATGTCACTATCGTGTGTGGTGTGATGCTGCCTTGGATCTGTAAGAAAGAAAATAATAAATGTAAAATACAAAAGTCACCCTAAAACTACTCCTATGCATCTTGGAACATCTCAAAATGAATTAAAATAGCCACAAACATATCTATTATCATTACAACAATTAACACTAAACTCTCAAATTACTTTGAAATGAAAACAAAAAGATTTTAGAAACACAAGAGGAAATTATAAAAAAAAAAAACAGAGAAGAAGTGCCAAACTTTAGCTTTGACTCCTTACATGTTTTGGGATATATATATCGTAGACTTGTCCAGAATCGACATCAACAGCGTGGAATCCTTGGTTGGAGCCATACACCACCTTGAGTCTGGATCCCTCCTCCACAGTCAGATCTACAAGGCAAGGCTTTTGGACCAACTCTCCAAAACTCTGCAAAATAAAGAGATGAGTTTAAGAGGGTCATTATGAGGAAAGAGAAAGATGAGAAAAGTTGGTCAGAAAATCTATGGTTACAGCATGTTTGTTGGTTTTAATACTGTTAATGAACTGATGCCAAAAATAGCTAGACAAATTACTTGAGAATTTCCTGTCCTGTCTTTGGTATCTACTGGGTCATAACTTGTATAAACATATACTGTGCCAGTACATCCTTGTGCCTTTAGTCTGTACATGATTTTGAAGGAAAGGTATCTACTTGATTATGAATCAATTTTTTTTTTTTTTTCAAGAAATCAAAATTAAAATCTTAACCCATGAACTCTATGGTATACTCACCTTAAATGCCATAAATTTGTGATAGGGTTTGGGAGCCCATGCATAAATCTCAATAGAGTCACGTAAGGCTATGACCAGGAACTTAATACGTTCATATTTGACAATCTTGAAATGAACCGCCCCATGAAGGTCTCCAACATTGATCCATCCATTACGACGTTCAACTTGTTGCTGTTGGAGCAATTTAAAGAATTAAATAGCTATAAAAAAGATTAAGAGAGGGAATGAGAGAGGGTGTGAGAAGGTGATAAACTCAGTCATATATCATAAAAAAAAGAAAGAAAGAAGAAGAAAAAAGGTGAGAAGGAACTCACAGCATCTGTACGAAGGATCTTGGATTTGAGCCAGGACAGATAGTAGACCCTCACTCGGTTCTTCTTCCCAGATATGGTCACCAAGATGTTCTGGTCAGAAAGCACCTCCATCTGCTGGAACCTTCGACGAGAGATTAGCTGGTACACCTTGCCTACACCTGACCGGTCAAGGAGCATAAGACCAGTCTCGGTGCCAATCAGTAAGTTGACTCCTGTAAAATGACAAAAGTTTCAATGCAACTTGATATGAAAAAAAGGTTTATAAAACTAAAGTTGTCAACAACAGAAAAAAAATTGCACGCTATAATATACATTTTTCCTCCTCTATTTTTCTTTATGTATCAGTATTTTTAAAAATGACAAAAGCTTACCCCATAGAGAAGCACAAAGAATCTCCGAGTTGAATCTCTTCTTGTATTTCCTGATTTCTGGGGTATCATTGATTTCGTGCGACGTTGGGGCGACGTTGATGTTGATATGCGACTCTCGCCTGCCAGGACCCGTTCCTCCAGCACCAAAACCGAAGGCCATGAAAGACAGCTGTTTTTTCTGAAGTTGAGGAGGAGTACCCTTACCAACTGCTTGTCGGTACTGTGAAAGGAAGCAAAGTACACACTGCAAACTTCCCGTTTTACTTAAGATATAAAGAACAAAAATGTGTGAAATAGAGAGAGAGAGAGAGAGAGAGAGAGAGAGAGAGAGAGAGAGAGAGCGAGAGGAAGAGAGAGAAAAGGAAAGACTATTGTACTATCATAGTGAACACTCTTACTGAACTATTAACCATTTATGACATGCACACATCATATAAAATTTACACACTATACATTTGACAATGTTTAAAAAAGTTATACTAGTGCAAAAAAAAATCTGAAGCAGCATAATCTGAACTATTATCTATCAAGTGGTACTACTGCTCTCACAAAATGGAAACTGAATATATTACAGAAACATATCTAACCTTCAAAGCATTAATAGAAAAAACAGAATATAGAGCACTCTATTGATGCTGTTAATCAACTACTTGAGATGAGCAAGAGCATGGTAGCTAAGAGGAGGAGGACATGGAGGAAAAAACAGAGGGGGAGGAGAGAAAGAAAGTAATGGGAAAGGAGAGAGAGAGTAAGAGAGAGAAGAGGGGAGGAGGAATGTAAATGAGTGGGTGGGTGAGTGAGTGAGAGAGACAGAGAGGAGGAGGGAGAGGGAGAGAGAGAGAGAGAGAGAGAGAGAGAGAGAGAGAGAGAGAGAGAGAGAGAGAGAGAGAGAGAGAGAGAGAGAGAGAGAGAGAGAG
>BOPN01002057.1:42500-52557 GCA_017312705.2 Penaeus japonicus | reverse complement strand
ATATATATATATATGTATAACATATATACATGAATAATAGAATACATGCAAGGTAAATCAGAAACAAGATAATCAATTTGCACTGGTGCAGGCCAAAAGATGTAGATGCATGAAAACAAAGAAGGAAAGAAAGAGTGAGAAAGTGAGAGAGAAATAAAAGCAAGCAAGCAAACATCCCTAACTACTACAAAAAGAATGGAAAAAGAAACTGCTTCCATGCACACCGAAATCATTTTGTCCCTTCATTGGTGTGCATGGTAACCAAATACTTACTTGTTAGTGGCGGTGAGACGTCCACTTGTGTTAGTTACTCAGCACGACATTCAACAGTTAGTCCGCATGCAAGACAAATGGCATAATGTCACCATGTATCTTACACTTCATGTCCAAAATATATTACAAATATGGATTCACAGAATTCATAATCTGATTTACATTCACAACAGTTTCACAGAGATTGTGCATATTTAAAAAAGGGGTGGAGAGAAACCATGACACTGGCAGACTTCCTTATATCAAACAAATACATGTGCTACTATCTTTGTATTGAACATGAGAACTTCATATAGAAATGCTGAATAAATAAACATGCAAAAAACATAAAACCATGTAAAATAAAGGAAAGTATAAAAATACTAATGGTACATTCAAACATACTGTGTATATATATATTTATATATTTATATATATGATATGCTTTAGACATGCTTTACATTAACATTACCCATGTATATATAGGATAAGGGTTTAGCAAATACTTTCCTTTTAGATATATAACACTGTACATCCCTAAATTCTAACTGAAGCTTTCTATGAAATTCATGGAGAGCTGAAAGCCCTTTTAAATAAGATATAAATCTATAAGTAAAATATATATATATCTTTACAGTGCCATATATATATCAACATATCTAAAAATATATATATAAATAAAATGCAAATAAACACACATGCAAGTATGCATACATGCACAAATATGCACTCAAAACACATATACCACCCTGCCTACACATTCCATCCCTTTATCCACTTACATCCACATTTACAAATTCTTACTCAACTGGTTTTATAGATCAAAATACTTTTATTCATATTCAAATTCCCATTTATTCTCCCAAGTAATAATTATATTTGATGGATTCAAATAATTCTAAAATATTTACTAAAAATATGTGGCGAGTCTAAATTAATGGAAAAAAAATAAAGTTCTAGGCCTCATATCCTGTGTCAAATCTATCAAAATATATATTTTATTCCAATCTATTGTCCAACTCTGAAAAGCAATATTAGTCTATAAAGTACATATTTTTCACACTCAATGACATTCCTAATCAAAATCATATGATACAGCTAGCATATTTATATTTTATGGTTGAAATTCAAAAACAAAGTACTAGGTGGATGGATGGATGTGTGTGCATCTATTTTTGTCTGTACTTGTTGATTGTTTGTGTCTCTTTTATATCAGTCTTTTTTGTGTCTTTTATAAACTGTGCTAGTATGCATGCATGTGCGTATGCATGCTTGATGCATCTTCAAATTTCAGACAGTCCCTAAACTATTTGCTTAGTCCCCCTTCATTTCTCCCATAGCCCTTCAGCAAAGATCATTTTTCAGATTACCCCAAAAAGTAAAAGCAAAAGCAAAATGATTTTTTCTGATATCAAAAAATTGGGGGGGAACAAGCAGAACTCTTGAATCACTTTTTAAGCACCAGGGAAATATACTGACCTCTTCACTAGTGGACTTGTCGTGGCGTGATCCATTGGGACTGTTTGATGCCTGGAAGAGACAATGCATAAATTAGCAGGTATATAGCATGGGAATGCTTTAAAAGGAAGAAAGAATTAGGAGATACTGATTAAATTTGCCTTATAGGAGGAAAAGGAAGAAAGATTAACATGATAGAAAATTTGTATTCAATGGAATGAAGAAATGTTTATTCTAATATAACAAATTGGTTACTAAATCTTCTCATGAGATCATATTATAAATAAGGAATCAGAAATTATATTTCCAATCATATTCATGAATTCTATCACTGATGAACTACATTAAAATACAGTGGTGATACTATGTGACAAAATGTGGGAAAAGAAAAGAAAACAATGGAAAGGAAAAAAAAGAAAAAAAGAAGAAAAAAAAAAGATATGTGAAAAATAAGGAATAGGGAAAAATACGTGTTCAACTGCCCCACAAAATTGCCTTTTCTGAAGCTCAACACATGCCTCATTTTCTCTATTTCAGTACAATTCAAGTCCCTTGTGTGCATGCATATGTTTGTTCTAAACATGAGGTTTACAATATATGCTTGTCAAGTTTTCTGTACACACAAACTAACAGCTACTACATGAACATCATTTTTCCTTCTAAGAGTATTTTGTACATTGTTTTTGGTGTTTTCTTCAAATCCCTGGATTGTTTGTTTCTAAAATTTTGATAGCCAAAATTTGGTGTCTAGGCTATACCCATCCTCCGAGCATAACTTCAGGCAGCTGAATGTGTTTTGGACTCTTTCCCTTATGAGTGTAAGAATCTGCAGCTTTTAAATGCAAACCAGCACATTTTGGCGAGCAATAACAAGCAACTCTTATGGGCTTCTCACTTACTTGAGGCAAGAGATCAGGAAGAACTGAGGACGTGCGCAAACCAGGTGTGCTCATTCCAGACGAGGGCTCTGCCACGCGAGACCGATCCTACGATCGTCAAGAAAAGACAGAAAAAAACAAAAAAATAACAGTAAGTACGGTGGGTGCTACCCTTTCTAGTTCGGTTTATTCAAATCATTTACACCATGGTAATGTGAAATGCGAAAATTGTCAAATACTGGATATATACTGCTCTTTTACACACATACACATACACATATATGTATGCAATTAGATATTGCTGTCTCTTCAATATTCCTTACAGTCTAAAGTTGTTGTTTTTTATACTGTTCCATCATAAAGCATTTATATACGATGACTAATTATTTCACAACTGTGGCAAATTAACCTTTTAGAAGGGCTTCCATAATTTATCAATTTAATGGAAAAAAATGTCTACATTATCCACAAACTTCAAAATGTTTGAGCCTCTGTGGAATAAGCAACAGATATGAGAGTGAATGCTCATATTTAGGATGATGTGTTTAATAACCACTGCACAATCAAATACTATTTTCATATATTTTCATGCACACAATATACACTATTCAACTATGATAAAGAGTACAATATTCACAATGTAACAATAACACATGCACATTATTCTTGATAGTTACACATTTTTGTTAGTGCTTTTACTATTAGTACAACAAACACATTGAAAAAGTTATGTCCAAAGGTTAGCAACATTTTAAGAAGGCAGTTTTTGCCCTCTGGATATCAGTTTCCATTGCAAATAATGTTAGTAACAATACACAAGTTGTGACAAATCTTGACACGATAAAGCTTATCAATTGTGCCACGATCTGAGGAGACCCATGCTTGTCGTGTTGCTAGTTGTCAGCAGAGGAGCATGCAGGAGGAGGAGGAGAGGTAGCTGCTGGTAAGTTAAAGCCACACCAGCTGACCTGGTGGGCTGGCAACTGTTGTTGGCTGCTCACACTGTCTCGGCTACGTCCTTCCTGGGGATTTACGCGCCATCGCTCCAACTCGTTCCGCAGTTCAGCACGTCGCAGATCCACATCTGTCTTTTCTCTGCGCTGGTTCCACTCATGTCTTGGCGGTTCTCTACCAGAACCACCAGCAGAGCTAAGGTCTCCATCCAAGGACACCTGCCTTCGTAATTCTGGACGTCCACTCTCACCAGATGATCGTTGGCGTTCATCGCCAGCGACAGGAACAAAGTCTGTGAGGACTGGTTCTCCTGCTACACTTGATGTCACATCGGAGCGACTTGCAGGGAAGGATATTTCCACTTTGCTGTTGCGGTACACATCTGAACGGCGAGCAAGCGCCACATCTGTGTGCTGTCTTCGCAACAAACCTAGTCTGGAGTCTGATTCATTTCTTCTATGGGCTCTCTGGCTAGAGTCGCCATCACTTGACTGCCTTCCAAGCTGGTGAGAATTCCGCAGGGAAGGTTTCTGTTCCTGAGACGGTCTGCGATCAAGGCCATTAGCCATGTCTCTATCTGCTCTTCTCTTATCATGACTGACTTCACTCTTAGCACTGCCTCGTTCATGTGACTTGCTACTTCGTCCAGAGGCATTTTCAGCAAGGATCTGATTCTGTTGACAATCAGGGTTACTGGTGACATTGTTGGGCGTGTTCTCCACTTGAGTGGGTAGCACATGTTGCTCTGCATCAGACTGACGCTGAAATTCAGAAGCTACTGCAGAACTTCCACAACAAGGGAATGGAGACTGCCCACAAATTATTCATATGTTGAATTTATGTATAAATTACAGCATGCAAGAGACCTCCACCCTTACAAACATATAGAACCTTCACCACTAGTAAATATAAATTACAATCCATCTCCCTTTTAACAGGCTTAATATTCAATATCATAACCTAAATTACCAGAATACTCAATCCCAATATTTACACAACCTCTTCCTGAATTACTGAAATATTGTATACAACCTTTACCAATTCATTTCAGTTCATTTCCAAACATCATTGACATATTTTCAACTGCAATCGATCATCCTAAATATTGAATCATTACACTTTCAAATCTCCTGCTTTATTCTCACATTCCACATCATTGGGACTTTGAGGAATTACAAGGTAGGAACAGGGGAGTACTGATAATGGAATATAATTGTTTGGTTATAAGTGTTACAAGTGTAGGATTGCACACATGTACACAGAAAAGTGTTGTCGACCAACAACTGCCCTGTGTCATAACCTACTATATTCTGGGTTGTTTTCCTGACTGCAAAAACATCTCATTATTTGTAATATTACACTTATGTTTCAAGTACCTTCTATGACAACTTCTGTATCTAAACTATAACAAATAATGAATAATAATAACAATAATTATAAAAAATAAATATCTATACTGAATACTATATGTCTTAATTAAGTTCAAATTTACATTAGTTGATAAACATGTGACTGCTTGTGTCTGTTTAGCTATACCTTTATATCCACCTTTCTATATGTGAGTAAATATCTATGAGCAGCTGAGAACAGAATGGATGTATGTGATTGTGTGCACATACACATTTATTACCTTACATAAACACATACACCACACACGAGTGTGTGTGTACGCGTGCATGTGCATGTGCGCGCGCGTGTGTGTGTGTGTGTGTGTGTGTGTGTGTGTGTGTGTGTGTGTGTGTGTGTGTGTGTGTGTGTGTGTGTGTGTGTGTGCGTGGTTATTTGTGTGTGTGTGTGTGTGTGCGTGGTTGTGTGTGTGTGTGTGCATGGTTGTTTGTGTGTGCGTGTGTATGGTTGTTTGTGTGTGCGTATGCATGGTTGTTTGTGTGCGTGTGTGTGCATATTTGTTTGCGTGTGTTTGTGCATGTTACATGTGTGTGTGTGTGTGTGTGTGGTTGTGTGCATGCATGTGTGAAAGTTTTAGGATGATGTGAGTATATACAATGAGTTTACAAACACAAACACACACAGATGCACAGAAGCAAAGACACACAGACACACAGACACACACACACACACAGACACTCTCTCTCTCTCTCTCTCTAACAAACACAGACACAAAGAAACATACATTATATGCACCCAACCTGTATCATGTCTTCATAATAAAGCATACTATATAATGCCTTCTGTCTTATCTGGTTTATTCATTCTTTAATAATGAACTTCATTTACCATAAGGGTACCCCTCACTGTAGGCTAAGTGCATTATAATTTCTATTATTTTGTTCTGGCTCCCCAAAATCACTTCCAACTGAATTTATTTTGGGACATATTTAGCCAAATCTAATGTGAATGAACCGATGTCAATGATGCATCGTTAGCTTCCAAAAAGACATACATACTTCCCTCAATGACATGAGTGCTCCAAGAGGAATGCACTATATAAGCAAACATTCATATTTTTACATCATCTCTGACAAATTGAAAGAGTAAAAACATTTCAAATGATATTCATTAAAAAAAAACTGGATTCTATATATATTGTGGGAGGGCAAAAATAAATAAATAAACACAATAATAATGAACATAAATCCAACCAGAAAAAAAAACAAAAAAAACATACGAACATTAGAATACATCCATAGTGCGAGTGCAAAAAAGTGCCTCAAGATCTTGATTCCTTGGTAAAAGTTTCACCACCAATTCATCTAAAAACAGCAATAAGGGACCTACCCTGCGCATGATCAGTGTTCGATCTCCTGAGTCATCGTCATCTGGCGTGGGTGGAAGGGGTCTATTTGGAGGTGGTCCTGAAAAGCAAAGTCATTAGCAAAGGCTCTCTTCTCATTCTGCAGTCAATATTTCAATCTAAAAAAAGTCTTATCACACTCAAATTAATCTGTAAAGATAAAAATGAAAGGAAAACAAAAATATGTTCAACCAAAACACAATGTATTTATATATCCCAATTAATAACAAGGAAATCAACTAAATTTGGTCACTTGCTCCTTAATTAACAACAATAAAAATACAAAGGACACAGAGAGCTTACCTTGTAATGCCGTATGAGGAAGGGCACCCTCTGGAGGCCTGAAAGTGGAATAGTCGAACCTGTTTAACAGGGGGAAGAGTGGAAGATTGGCCCGTTAGTGCGTTAGTGGGTTATCAGCATCCACACCAAACACCAGAGGGCATGCACGAATACATATCCATGTCATGGATATGTAAGTATTATACATTTATTTTAAATGAAAAACTAAGAGATAATTACACTGTAGGCTAAAATGGTACTGAGGAGTTATGTTAGCAGAAGAATATAGTCAAAATAGGAATAACATTCACAGAGAATATATAAAGGAAGAAATGAAGGAAGAGGAAGAGGTGGAAGGAGGGAGAGGAGAAGAGAATAAAAGGAGGTTTTCAGGATAAAGTTTCATGTCCAAAAGGCTAGTCTTTACAAAAATATAACAGGCTATTGTTCTAAGAATTGATAAAAATTAAAATGTAAAAAATTGACATTTAATTCCAATTAACCTAGCATGTCGAAGCCATAACCTCGAACATTTCCTAGCTGTCAAGCTGACTTAAGAACTAAATTCCTGGTCAGTGCTTCATAAACATATTTGCCAATTACCAGTAAGTGAATCAAAAGTATTTACTGAAAATGGAAAGAAAATAAATGTGTCTGAATTTGAATATATCAATTTATATCTATCTAAATATGTCATCTAAAAGTCATTCATATTATGATCAAATAAGCTATCACAGACAAATCAAGAGTCAGCTGTCCAGTAAAATAAATAGAAAGGAAAAAGATGTGAAAGCAATCTAACCAGATAACTGTGCAATAACATTCTCTATGTTATCTTCCTATGGCAAATTTAAAGTGATTTAAAAGCTCTTATGAAATTGAAAGGTTCATGGAAGAGCATAGAAGTTACAGGAATGCCTCTGAATTAGATACATAATAGCATTATATGAAGCTATAACAAGTGTGCCTGACTATCATTAATATCCTTATTATCATAACTATCATTACATTTCTATGAATATCATCATTATTATCATAATAATAATAATAATAATAATAATAATAATAACAATAATAATAATGATAATAATAATAATAGTAATAATAACAGTAACAATAATAACAATGAACACTTTCATCACATGATGCTTGTCATAACACGCTTTCCATTGTATGATGTAAATTGCAGCTACATGCCATCCTTCATATAATCTATGTCACAGTTATCAGGTTAAATATTAAGAGCTGGAGAGCAATTGGTTTGTTAATTCATGGGAGATCTAATGACAACATAATGTTTGGCATGTTGGTAAGAAGTGTATAACATGCTCATTGACAGCATAGATCTAGAGTAAATAAACACTGTATTTCACCTATGTAAAACACAGTGAATGGGTGATGACCTTAGCTCAGAGTCTAGGTCAAAGTCAAGATCAGAAATATACAAAATCAACTTCATGTCCTTTACAGTCAATCAAACCTTTGGACATCTACAATACGAAACATCTACAATTATACCCATCAAATGACTAACTATATTCATCAAAGACTGACCTCTTAACAAAAGCTACCTAAACTTCAAGTAACAACATACTTCTTATTCTTAATCTATCTAATTATGTGTTACAATCTGTTACCAATGCATAAATTCATGTAAGAATATTAGTGAATGTATGTCTGTACATGCAGCTGCATATGTAAATATAAGGTCAAATGCAAATGTGTATTTTCAAAGGCTAGAAAATTAGCTTCTTATATTATATTACAAAGTTTTGAACACCGCTAAAAAAAAAAAACTACTGAGGATAGGTCACATGCTACATTAGTGGGATTTTTTGGTAAGCATATAATACATAGTGTTAGTAGGCAAAATATATATGAAGCATACAAAATGGGCCTTAATAGTTTTTTTTACACAAAAGAACAAAAAGAAAATTTCAAAATTTTCATATCAAAAATATTTTGGAACTACATATTTCATGAAAAATGTAAGTAGGTATCTACTTAATCGATGAAAATCTTAAGATTCCATTATTTCCCCCTAAAACACATGTATCAAGAAAGGTCTTTGAATCTTGATTTTAAAAAAATGTTCACAAATCTTATATAATAAGAAATTATAAATTGTGTTTGTGGAAATTTGTTCAACCTCTTGTTATTCTAATCATCTATCCTAAATTTTCTAATCCCCTATTTATCTATATATATCTATCTATCAAAATATAATTCTGAATGGAACAAACATCAGACTTTGTTGAGGATAGACAATAATTATCTACGGAAATTAAACTCACTGATCAATTTTGTAGCATTTACCCTATCTGTAAAAATGTATCAAAATCAACAAATCCTCTTCTGTCCCCTATTCATCCATACTTGAGCAGAATTCACTGTGACAAATGTACAGAAAGTTATAAATCGAATGAAAAAATTCACAATTCAAGAGATGTAACTGATACATTCAAACTCAATCTTCCTCAGATTTACAAGAATTACAAGTAATTCTAGTGCAGATTTAATCAAAACAGGTCAATCATATAATTTGCACTGTGAAGCTTATTCATTCACATTTATGTCTTTTTCTTCATCAACTTGCTATCAGCCCTAGCAAAAATCCAAGAAAAATTCTGTACAAAATCATTTATCTCCTTCTATCACTTTTGATAATATGAAGACAAACTCAAACATAAAAGTAAAAAGTCTTCACCTTCTATTTACTGTACTTACAGAGGCTTGGGTGGATCTGAAGCCAGAAGAGTTCCATCATTTCTTACACGTCCTTCTTCGTCTTCATCACTAGAGTCATCCTCTATAACAGCTGGAGGTGCAGGGGAATCGTGTTTGCTACCTCCACCATTCTGGCGACTCCTGTCTTGCTCCCGGCGCTCGCGCTCACGCTCTCTCTCCCTTTCTCTGTCCCTCTCCCTTTCGCGTTCCCGCTCGCGTTCCCGGTCTCTCTCTCGTTCGCGTTCCCTCTCCCTGTCTCTCTCTGCTCGCTCCCGGTCCCTCTCGGCTCTGTCTTGTCTCTCCCGCTCGTTTCTGTCGGCCCGTTCCCTTTCGTTTCTCTCTGCCCGTTCCCGCTCGCTTCTTTCTCGCTCTCGGTCGTTTGGGACATGGCCTGAGACGACCACGAGTTCACTCAGGTGTTGAGCAAGCATGTCCAAGTCCTGTGGTACAAGAAACACATGAATAAGAGTGCATTCTGAATTAAGAAATGCATTAATCTTTATAATATGAAATGTAAGTCAGGCTGATTAATATGAAAGAAACTAGTTCATGCTGAAGCTTATTTGTGGCAGACTGAAGTTAAAATCCCTTCAAGAAGCCTGAAATATAATTGTGTGCACCTAAGACTAAAATTTAAAAAGAAGGATAATTAGCACATCTTATAAACAGGGTGAGATAGAGAGCACTCTGGGTGCAGGGGGATGACCACTAACCTCCAGTTTTCGAGGGTGAGGCTGCTTCAACAAAAGGACAT
>BOPN01002057.1:35000-37500 GCA_017312705.2 Penaeus japonicus | reverse complement strand
GAGAGAGGGAAGAGGATATACACTGGGTTAGATAGGAAGAGAGAAGGGAAAGCCTAGATTCCCTCCCAACTAAGCAACCCCAAAGCCACCTGTGTTCCCTATGGTCACGGTGGTCCCGGTGGTCCCTGGGATGGTGCTGTGGGGGAGTTGCCGGCTTGTGTCCTTGTGGCTGGTGGTGGTCTCGTCCCTGCGGAGGGGGTGGCAGGGGGCGCTGGGGTGGAGGAGGCTCTTGGCCCAGCATACGCATGGGGAGGGCCGGTCTGGCAGGAGGACCTGGGTCAGGGATCTCCTCCTTGTCCTTCTTGCCTCCATTGCGCTGATGTTCCTGTTGAGTGGACAGGAGAAAAGGCATTAGTGTATTCAAATCAAAGGAAGTTAGCTTATACGCTAATGAGATATGACAACTGAATTTGCTTAATATCAAGCCTAGTAAAATGGGAAAATTTATTTTCTCCCCCCCTTTTTTTTCACATTGATGGCTCCACATGGGCTTACTTAACAAGCAATCAATTACTAGGCCTACCTGACCATCTATTTATCGCATTCCGTGAATTTTTTGGAAAAAGTTTGAATTTTTATTACTACTACTACTATTGTTATCAATAAAACAACAACAGCAAAAAAAAATAAATAAAAATATTAATAATGATGATGATGCTCATCATCATCATCATAATAACAATATCAATACAAACTGGTGTGAATTAAAACCTTTTTCCAAAAGATAACAGGAAGGAAGTAAACAGGTAAGGTTGGGTAGGGCTAGGCATATGTTTTTATAAGTATCTGCAGTAGCAGCAGAAGGAGAAATACAGAAAGAGGAGGAAGAGGAAGAAAGAAGAAAGAACAGGAACAATAGTAGTAGTAATAATTATACAAAAGAAAACAGAGACAAAGACAGAAAAAATAGGAAAGAGAAGGGGAAAAAAGTTAGCTTCCATATATGCACTATATATAAAACTCACCTGGATTTGTTGGAAGTTGCGTCTGAGTGTGTCTCCAGCCGGTGCCTGGACAATGGACGAGGGTTCGCCAGCCTGGGTTGTTTCCTCCTCTTCGTTATCTGATCCACTGTAGTTAAAGGATTCTTCACGGTCTGCTTTGAGGGTGAGAGTGTCATGGTTAGAAAAAATACTAGGGTCAAATATAAAACTTTTTGGAACAGGAAGCAGATTTCATGTTCAAAACATCATTTTAAAATATCCTTAATATACACATACAGTATATACTATTAAGCTAATAATCTCACCTTTCTGCTTGTGCTTTTTGCATCTGTCTATGTGATCTTTGAGCTGAATCCGTACTTGTCTTTCTGTTGGCTGGTCCCGAATGAATGGATGCTTTAACAGCTGATCAGTGTAGGTTCGCTGTGAGAAGAGGGAGAGGAAAAAAATGAACATCAAATAGAGTAATTCACCTCCTTAACAAAAAGATTATACAAGTATGTAACACAGTCTTGTAAACTTTTTATTTTTTTCTAGAATTTTCCATTCCTACCTTATAAACTATAAAAAAAAAAAAAAGAACTAAATAAGTAATCATCAAAATACTAAAATACTAACCTGATGATAGTCTTTCACCAACACACTATCGATGAAAGAGTGAAACTTTTTGCTCCACTTCTTACTACTCTTGAGACGGGGAGGGGGGTTACGAGGGATCAGAAATAGGGCTCGCATCGGATGCATGTCACAGAGCGGAGGCTGTGATTCGGCCATTTCTAAAGCTGTGATACCTGTTAAAAGAATATACATTTCCAGTAATAAAACTATGCATTATTTTAAGATCCCTTTATGTAGCATTCTTTCACGATATGATGTTCATGAAAATTGAATACAAACCTTAACCCTTTCCCGACGGGGCACACGCTACGCAAAAACCCCTACGCTGGGCCATTGCAATATTGCATTGGAAATGTCACACTGGCATGATGCCCCGGCATCGGGAATTTAGCTGTGTCACACGAGTGTGACGCATGTACAGCTCTATCACTTACACAATATCTTACCTATCATCAATTACACAATAAATCCCACACCATCCCAATCTTTCCCCCAATCTCTCCCTACCCAAAGGAACTCAACTCTTTGCCAGCTGACAGAGGCACCTGAACCAAACAAGACACTCTGAGACTCACCTAAACTCCACAGATCGCTGCGGTTATCATATGTGGCTTCTGGATTTTCATCACAGGCTATAACCTCAGGGGCCATCCAGTAAGGGGTTCCGATGAAAGTGTTCCTTCTGCCTATTGTTCGGTCAAGCTGGGCGCTTACACCAAAGTCAACTGCGGAGGTAATAAACGACAGTTGTCAAGCCAAAATCAAGATGCGTTTTTCAGTCGCTAACTAAAAGTTTATACTTTAAAGAATCCATTATTTAGAGAAATACAGTAAGAACAAGGAGAGTTGTATAATTCAAGTAACTAACCATGAAGGAGAATGTTTATAATTATTCAAAAATTAAATATACTAGTCTTCGGTTGAAGTATATCTATCAC
>BOPN01002057.1:20000-30000 GCA_017312705.2 Penaeus japonicus | reverse complement strand
CCTCTCTCGGCCCAATCGACTCCGGTGGCGAGGGGGGAGCAGAAGAAAGCGAGGAGGAGGAGGAGGAGGATGAGGTATAGGAGGGGGAGGAGGTATAGGAGTGGGAGGAGGTATAGGATGAGGAGGAGGAAGGGGAAGGAGATATAGGAAGGTGAAGGGGAGGAGGTATAGGAGGGTGAAGGGGAGGAGGTATAGGAGGGTGAAGGGGAGGAAGTATAGGAGGGGGGAGGTATAGGAGGATGAAGGGGAGGAGATATAGGAAGGTGAAGGGAAGGAGGCATAGGAGGGTGAAAGAGAGGAGGTATTGGAGGAGGAAGGGGAGGAGGTATAGGATGAGGAGGAGGAAGGGGAAGGAGGAGGATGAGGAGGAGGATGAGGATGAGGAGGAAGGGGAAAGAGGAAGGGACAGAGGAAGGAGGAGGACAAGGAAGGGGAAGGGGAAGGGGAAGGGGAAGGGGAAGGGGAAGGAAAGGAGGAGGAAAGGAAAAGAAAGAGAAGGGAAAGGCCGGAGGAAAATGAGGAAAATGATGCTCAGAGGAAGAAAGGGAGCGAGCGCAAAGACCCAAACAGGCCAACCCAATAAAACATGCATATCTCTTCCTCTGAGCCGAGGGTCAACCCGATATGTAATTCCGGCACTGCATGCCCGCGTCACGCATGGACAACCTAGTGACGTCTTACTACAGTGTCAGTGCCACCGCTACCATTATGGGAAGGCTTGATCAATTGGTCTTTCCTTCCTCCTGATACTATCGTTGTACTCTATGAAAGCACACTCTTGCTTGTTGATCCGTATTCAAAGCCAGAGCTCTCGCTCTCTTCCTCATTCAATTAAAGCAGGGAATGAGCACGTCGAAAAAAAGCGTGTATCTATGTATGTGTATATGTAAGTATGTGTGCGTGTGCGTTTGCTTGCTTGAATGCGTGCGTGGGTGTATATGGGAAGTAGAGGGAGAGGGAGAGGGAGAAGTTGTGGGAAAGGGAGAGGGTGTGGGGATGGAAAAAGCGATGGGAAAAGGGCAATGAGAAACAGCGAGGAGGAAATGGACACACGAGAAGGGAGACGCATGGAGCGAAAGAGGAGGGAGGGAGAGGGAGAGGGAGAGGGAGAGGGAGAGAGAGACGCGAAGAAATAAAAATCGTCGTAGAAAACAGAAACCGACACACCGAAATAGAAGACACAGACAGCGAGAGAAACAGACACGGAGATACCAGAACCAGGCCCATACCTCTCCCCTCCTTCACTCTCCCTGCCCCTCCCGCGCTTCTGGCACCTGGCCAAAATAACGTGCCCAAACGTCGCGGAAGGGGAGGTAAATACGACAAAGAGAGCCAGCAAGAACCACGTGGTCCATATTCATTTTTTTTTCTCTCTCTCACCCCACCCGCCTACTTCCTGCGAAGGGAATACATGTATATCGTCGCCTTCTCCCTCTCTCTTACTCTCTTCCCCCATCCCCTCTCTGCATTTAGCCCAGAACATATGGTATCTAAACATCCTACATCAAATTTGCAGACTTTCGGGGCAGGGTATACGAGTGTTGCTGCACTGGATACCCTCTCATATAGGAATACCATCATGTGAAAAGTTGACCAGTTAGCCAAATTTGCACTTTTCTATGAAGAACCACACTATGCTATACCATCATCTCTTGCTCAGGTGAAAATACGTATTATCAGCTGTTTAAGGGATTATGAGGATCATGTGTGGGCTACAGAAAAGATGAAAAAGAATGGACATGGCACTATCTAGCATTATGAAAATATTGCTGGGACAAATCCTATGAAATTTTTATAGGTCTGTCATGGATGCAGCAAACTACACTAACCAGGCTACGCATAGGCCATCATTACACTATACAATACGTACAGGATGCAGTTTTGTATGCAAAACCAGTCACATATCACTACTGCAAATTGTGCAAAAAAGCTAAATCACATAGTCTCACCCACTACTTGCTTTGCTGTACGGAAACTGCATCTTATCGATCGAACAGGAATGTACAAACAAAATCACTTGTAGATTATATTAATTTTATTATATCCCACTCCTCTCTCGCTCTTGCTCTCTCTCTCTCTCTTCTCCCGCCCTCCCACCTTTCTCTCTCTCTACCCCGTCTCCCTCTTCTCGGTCTCTCTACCCCCTCCCCCCTCTCCCATTAATAAAGGTTTCTTCAGTTTTGAACGAATACCAAGTTTAGATCATGACACCACTTTTCTTTTTTCTTCCCTTCTCCCCTGTGTGTTTGTCTACTGAACAAAGGTACTTGATGCGCCAAAACTCGGATCTTCGTTTGCGTTCGCACTTCTCCCTGAATAACAAAGCATTAATACATGAACAGTATTACCTATAAATATTCACCATACTGAAGAATACCGAAAACACGATCTAAAAAAAAAAAAAAAAAAAAAACAGGAAACGTCATATATTCTCAATAGCTTAGTGAGTATATGTAATTAAACAATAAAAAGTAACGATGGAGAAAGTGACAGACAGGTGACGTTAAAGAGAAAGTGAGAGAGTGAGAGAGTGAGAGAGTGAGAGAGTGAGTGAGTGAGAGAGAGAGAGAGAGAGAGAGAGAGAGAGAGAGAGAGAGAGAGAGAGAGAGAGAGAGAGAGAGAGAGAGAGAGAGAGAGAGGAAGAGAGAGAGAGAGGAAGAGAGAGAGGAAAAAAAAGAGTGAATGAGTGAGTGAGTGAAAGCGAGAGAGAGAGAGAGAAAGAACAGATATAAGGAAAAAGTAAGCAGAAAATTTCACAAAAAGGTGAAAAAGAAAGAAAGAGAAAGGGAAAGAGCCCGAGACTCCCCGCCGTCATCCCTGTCCTGGGCGATGCGAGGCGATCTTGCAAGGCCGGCGTGACCTAGTTTCCTCTGGCGGCTATCAATCCCACGCTTTAGGGTGAAAAAGTGGGGAACAAAGAAAGGATGACGAAAAAGAGTACATGGACAAGGACAAGGAGGGGAGAGGGAAAAAAAAAGGGGGGGGGGGAACTAGGTCAGCACACGTGGCCCATAAACAAGATAATCCAGGTCACACAGCAGAAAAGGGGAGAAAAAAAAGAGAAAGAAAGAAATAGATAGATCATTTCATAACGAGGTCATTTCACCAACTTTGGTCTCGCTCTTGAATCGGGGAAATTTACATCTACTCTTCACCTTTGTCTCCATTTCAGAGATAGCAAGAGCGAGAGAGCGAGAGAGAGAGAGAGGAAGGGAGGGGGAAGGAAGGAGATGGGGAGGGGGAATGCAGAGAGAGGGAGGAGGGGGTGGGAAAGGGCGGGCGGGAGGGAGGGAGGGAGGGAGAAGGGAAGGGGGAAGAGAGAGGGAGAGAGGGAGAGGGAGAGGGAGAGAAAGAGAGAGAGAGAGAGAGAGAGAGAGAGAGAGAGAGAGAGAGAGAGAGAGAGAGAGAGAGAGAGAGAGAGAGAGAGAGAGAGAGAGAGAGAGAGAGAGAGAGAGAGAGAGAGAGAGAGGAAGGGAGGGAGAAGGAGGAGGGGGTGGGAAAGGGCGGGCGGGAGGGAAGGAGGGAGGGAGAGAGAGAACCACGAATGACAGACAATCAAAGAGAAGACACAGCCCCTCCTTGTTGCTCTCCCAAAGTCCAGGCGACCCCAGGAGGGGCCCCGAGGTTCAGGCCTCTTTCCAGAAACTAATAAAGCAACTCATTCGCTGCCTTTCATTAAAAATAATAACTCGCTCCATGACGGACAGCATCCACGACATCAAAACTTGAGACTTAAAGTTGTCATCGTAGCGTCGCCGAGTTTTCATTAACTCTCGGCCGGTACGCATGTTCCACAAGGGCGTCGTTTATCACGTTTAATAATTCTCCTTTGTTATCCTCGCCAAAGTCGCAGTGGATAGATATCACGTTAAGAGCTAAAAAACGACTTTGGTGTTAGCAGCGATAACGGAAGTGCATTAATAATGACGATACCAACAGCCAAGACGATGATGAGTTTCGTTCATTCTAGTCATGTGAAAATAAAAGACAAAAGCACCAACTTGAACCAAACACGTTAACGGGGACACGGGTAAGAACATAACACTCTTAGCAACTAAAAAGTAATCAATCAAATAATCAAGCAAGCGAGGAAGCAAACAAATGAACAAGCAACCAAGCAATTAATTAACTATGCATGGAATCAAGCAAGCAAGCCTTCACGATTTCCTACGCTTGAATATTCAACCTCTGAGTCTGTATTAAATGCAGTTTCGAAGCACAAAGGACATGGACTCTCTCTTTCCTATGTGTCCCGCCGCTTTAATGAGTTTGTCGCAAAAGTTTGATCCTTTTTGATGATAAAAGTCTAAAGGCGGAGGAGGTTAAGTGAGAGGGGGGAGGAAGGATGATTAAGGGGGAGGGGAAGTGGGGTATTAGAGAGAAAGGGGGGTGGGCTAGCTAGGGCGTTAGCCAAGACAAGGAACTTAACGGGAAGAGTGTTTATCAAACATACGTAATAACGGCGATGGAAGTTGTTTTATAAAATAAAAAATAAAACGGTAGCACTAAAATGTTCATTCTAATAGTGACCACCATTCTAGTATCCTGTCTGAAAACTCCATAAATAGAATGACGATACTGTAATGAAAAAAAAATCAGATATAAAACCAATTCTTGAAAGAAAGAAGAAGAAAAAAAAAGAAGGAAAAAGCACACGGCTCGTTATATCAAAGCCACGAATCATCTTCTAACGACGCATGCACGACGGATGCTATCTTCCTAAACGCATGCCGGATGGAAACAATGCGCACAAATGACAATATATATTATCTATCGTGGACGCGGCATCCCTCTCGATAGGTTTCTACTTGCATACTCTTAACAGATATGCATAGGAAATATGTTTATCAATATAGAAATATACTTATATATAATGTGTATAAATACAGACCTATAAATATAAATAAACCCACACATATGTATAGTATAGGGTTTGACGAATGACCTACTAACCTAACTTCCTTATAAGAAAACCTAAAGGAAAAAGAGAAAACGAAAAAAAAGGGGAGGAAGAAATATAAGACGAAAAAAAAAAAACATTTGGAACCGCAGGCAAGGTCAAGCACCTACTTCTCGACCAGCGTGATATTTTGTGCCAATATTTCCTCCCGAGCGAGGGGCTATTTATAAAAGGCTTCAATTTTTTCTCTCTCTCTCTTTCTCCCACTCTTCAAATTTTATTATTAGCTTCTCTTCTATTATTTTTGCATTACTCTGTTTCTTTGTCTGAATTCTGAAATACAATGCATAAATTACCTGAAGTGCCTTCCGGGGAGTTTTCCCAAGACAGTGGAGGACTATTGAAAGAAAATGAAAAACCAGGAGAGAGAGAGAGAGAGAGAGAGAGAGAGATGGAAACGAGAAAGGAAAAAATAAACAGCAGTACTACCCCGCCCCCCCTCCAAGAAAAAATGAAAGACAACAGCCACAGCAACGAGAAAGTGGCGAAAACGACCATAATAATAATCATAACATCAGCCTACAGAACCCAGCCCCCACCCCCCACCCCGTCATGACAAGCTCAGCATCTGCCTGTTTTGGTATGTTCTGTTCTCTTCAAGAAATGCAACACGAATTTCTTCATTCCACAATCAAATTGGCAGTTTTTCTAGTCAAACGGAGACGACGAATGAAGAAAGAAAGCAAGGGAATAGAATAGGAAGAGACAAGGAAGGGAGAGAGGAAGGCAGGGAGGCAGGGAGGGAGGGAGAGAGAAAATACCCATGCAGAACATTTCAGAACAAACGCTGTTATCAAATCCCATTACGTTTTGATGAAAACACTGAAATGATTCTAGAACATACAAAGAAATGCAAGAGCAGTCTCTGTTATCAAAGTCATACACCAATCACATACACCTCCCTCACCACCTCCACCCGAACGAAAAACAAACAAATACACATACATATATAATTATGACATTAAAACCGAAATTACGTAACAATTAATATCAATAATAATAATAATAATAAAATGGTAAATATCTAAAAAGCAGCTCCACACGAAAACGCCCTCAAACAACCCAAAACCTTCTTCCAAGAAAAACATTATCCTACCCCCCCCCCCACACACACACCTGAGAGAGTCCCACCCTGCTAGCCAGCAAGGATGAAGGATTCCTTTGGTATTTCCTGCCAAAGAATATACATAGAAACATCAACCTTACAACAATTGGCATGTTTTCGGCGTGCAACATTTATGAAGTGAAAAAAGTGATACGCTTTATCTAATTCATGTTAATAAGTAAGTGTCCAGGCCATAACAAAAAAAAACTATATATATATATAATAATAATGATGATGATAACATCAACAACAGTGACTGCTAATTGAATGGGCAGCCTCGTATTCCGCGAAAGGACAATTACGGTGTATAATAACGGCCAGACGTGAATTAATTAAACAGTGGATTTTTGCGGCAAATATAATCATGCACATCCCGATGCAGCGAGCGACTGAGAGAGAGAGAGAGAGAGAGAGAGAGAGAGAGAGAGAGAGAGAGAGAGAGAGAGAGAGAGAGAGAGAGAGAGAGATATATATATATTATATATATATATTATTTATATATATATATATATATATATTATATATATATATATATGTGTGTGTGTGTGTGTGTGTGTGTGTGTGTGTGTATGTGTGTGCGCGCGCGCGCGCGCGCGCGTGCGTATCAAGTTTTTTAATCTTTAAAAACAAAATGTATATAAACAATTGGAGAGCAGACAATAGCTCCTTCTATCCCCGCTTTTGTTCGTTCCTTCCTCTCTCTCTTTTCCCACCCCTTCTTCCCTCTTTTCCTCACGCACTCACTTCTATAACCTCTTTAACTTCCCACCCTACACCTTTCTCTTCCTTTCATACCCTTTTTACCCGACCTTCTTCCTACCTCCTTAAAAAGCCCACGCAAAACACACTCCGCCCTTCCCTCCACAACAGGCTAACAGCATTTCCTATCCTTACTACCCTCCCCCTTTCCCTCCCTGCCTCCCTCTATCCCCTACTTGAAACACCTGACAACTTGTCCCATTCTCCCCTTTCTCCTCCCCCCCACTCCCCCTAACAAGAGTGTTACCCTAGCGTTACCAAAATCAATAGATCTCTGGAGCTTTCCACGAGGTCAAGAGGAAGTGGAAGGAGGAAGTGGATGAAGGAGAAGGACGGAGGTTGTTGAAGTAAGAGAAGGATGGAAGAGGAAGAGGAAGAGGAAGAAGAAGCGAATGAGGGTTTAGAAAGGGGGGGGGGGCAGGAGGAGGAGGAAGGATGATAAGAAAGAAGAGGAGGCGGCGGCGGCGGCTGAAGGAGGAGGCAGATGGAGGACGACGAGGAAAGCGAAGAATGAGGAAAAAGAGAAGAAAGGAGGAGGACAGAAACAAAGGGATAGAAAGAGAATGGAGAAAAATGAAGCGAACGGACAAGGAGGAGGAAGAGGAAGGCGATAAATGACGAATCCTTATCAATCTGATGACTAACGTCCATCACTGATTGTCACAAATGACACAAACAATAACTAAACTCGTGGCCCAGAAGTAGAAAAGGGATGGAAACGATAGCAAGAGCAAGACAACGAAGAATAAAAAAATAATTAAAAAAAAAAAAAAAAAATCAAGAGAGACAATACGACGATAGAAAGAAAAACTCCAGGAAAGAAGATTTCCTCGTCAAAGTCCTCCCAGCCACTATGCCCTACGCCTACTTCCCACTACCCTGTAGCCAGCTCCCAACAGGTAGACCAGACAGGAGGCTGTAGCCTTAAAACCTCAACAAAACAGCATCATAAAGACTCTATCCTTACCCCACCCCCTGCTCCACGACCCCAACGCCCACACGCCCTTGCTGCCCGCCCGCCCTCGTTCAGACAGCAAGGAGGAGGAGGAGGGGGGGACCTGGGAAGGAGGGTGGAGAGGGGGAAGGGGGATACAAGGGGCTTGGGAGTTTTCCTTCCATGGGCCAAGCAGACAAGAGCTTTCTTGACCGTTCTACTACCCCTCCCCCCCTTCCCCCTCTCCTCCTAACCCGCTCCTATCTCTTCTACTCCCCCCCCCCCCCTCCTGCCAACAACATCTGACTGTGAAAGCTATCGTCCCGTCGTATTTTTGGTTATTTATATGGTGCGGCTACGAAAATATACGAACACGAGTCTCGGAGAAGTAGAAGGGAGTATACAAGTTCAGAGGAGATAGAGATGAATGGATAGATAAGTAGAGAGAGGACACATAGCACATCATGGGCATGTGGTCAGTCATCAGTCCCTCTCCCCCTCTTTGTGTGTGTGTGTGTGTGTGTGTGTGTGTGTGTGTGTGTGTGTGTGTGTGTGTGAGAGAGAGAGAGAGAGAGAGATCCAACCTTGGAACACAGGGTATTTCATCGTACACCCTCCCATCCCCCAACCCATCCTTTCCAACTTCTCTATTTATTTATCTTTATCACTTATTGCTTCTGGCTCCGCACAGAGCTACATCACAAAGGTTTATATTTATTCAGACCTTTTGCATAACCTACAGCTTCCGTTCTGTCGGCTTAATGCTATTTTTTCTGCTTTGAATTATTCTGCTCTCAGAATTACATATAGAAGTGCTGAAATCCTCCCTAGTTTGAACTATTCTGCTTGTCTTAAAATATTACAGAAAAGAGACAAAGGAAAACAGACAAGACAGAAAAAAAACAGGCACTCATGAGCATGGGCAGATAAAGACAGACAGAAAGATAGACAGACAGACAGACAGACACAAACACACACGATCAATAATATTCAGCGCCTCGCATTCATCCAATCTATCAAAGACCCGATTTACCAACCGCCCAAAACAAAAACAGCGGTGACGTGAACTCCCTCTCTGCCATTTGTCACTTGACAGCCTTGTCATTGCACGAATTATCAAAGACCAACAATCCGCCTTTTTTTCGTCCATCATGTATTCACTTTTTTATGGTGAAGTCCTTAGGTAGGCCTTTGGAATTTGTGCTAATTGGATTCTGTTAGAATATCAACAAGGGTATTACTACTTGTACTCTCCATATACTGTTTATAACGTTATACTTTTAATAAAATAAAAAAAATCAGCGCACAGATGCAAGTACTAACACCATTTCTTCCATAACCAATAACAATACCAATTGCTGACCAAAAAACCTTTCGTAGACCTTCGCGTGAAAACAAAAGCACAGGACTATGGCATGATGATATGACCCCGCAATACCAAAACGTACCGCCTCCTAAACAGTATAGTTTCAGACAGAAACGCTACAACATAAAAGAGTGAAGGTCGCGGCCATAAGGCGTGATAACAAAGCGGTAAAAGAAAGAAGAAATGTTTAGTCACGACGCACAAAAAAATAATAATAAATAATAAGTAAATCTTAAGACACCAACAACACCTACAATAACTCCAACACGGCCACCATAAAAAAAACAACAGCAGCAGCAACAGCGGCATCAACAGCAATAAGAAGAAGAATCGCCACAACGACAATAAGAGTAATAAGAATAACATGTAAGAACACGCTCGTGTAATTCACTGTTGGAATCGAACCTGCATATGTTGCCGCTTATACAAAAATCATGTTCTTTTAGTTAAATCCAGTGATCTTTATATATACACGTCACCTCAAGAGTGTACAGCAGAGATGAAGTACCATTGCCGGAACAACGGCGTTTCACATTATAAAATTCTAAGAAAAAAAAAAAAAAAAAGCTACAAATAATAACAAGGCCATGACGAGCTTACCTCCGTCACATCCATGACCTTGATGGCCGCCAGCTGACCCGTCTTGGTGTGTCGTCCCTGCAAAGAATGGAAAAAAGTGAGTACAAATAATATTAGATTAAAGTTCTTAAGACACTAATGAAATTGTGCAAGTCTGAGCTTAATGCTATTGCGTAAGAGGTAGTTACAAGAATACATTTTGTTTTGTTCAACACATAAGGAGGGGCGGAAAAGAAAAGGGAGGAGACGGAGGAGGAGGAGGAGGAGGAGGAGCAAGAAAAGACTATAAAAAAAGAA
>BOPN01002057.1:12500-17500 GCA_017312705.2 Penaeus japonicus | reverse complement strand
GCACAACTGCTCTATCAACAAAGGCCATTTAATGATGATGATAATCATTATTACTAAAATAATGTTAACAATAAAATATCACAATCATCACCATTCTTATCATTAATCAATAATGACAAATAATTATCATTGTAAGAAAAATACAACAGGACCAGCAAAAAAGGACAATATCAATAGTAAAAATAAGAAGCAAACTGATCTCCACCGACGAAGAACGAGAGGAAACATGATAAAGAATTCTTCGCACAAACACGTGAAACCACGCTTCCCCAGTTTCATTACTCTCCTCCTACGCGATTACCAAAATCTACCAAGCTCTCTCCTTTAACAGCACGGTTTCCCCTCTATACTCCTCCTGCTTTTCACCTTTTCTATTCTTCCTCTTTAATTCTTCTTCTTTTTCTTATTCCTCGTCCTCCCGTTTACTCTTCTCTTACTCCCCCTTCCTTCCCTTTCTTCCTTCATTCCTCCTATTATTCCTCATCATCCCTCACCTTCACATCCTTTTAAACTACCTCCTCGCGCACTTTCTTCATGTTTTTCTTCTTTTCCATCCCCCCCCTCGGTGGGTGTGGCCTCCAGCACCGCCGGCCGAGAAACGCGAAACAGAATTTGCCCCACGCCACGCTCCGCCGGGCTATATGGATCATTCGTACCACTCGGCGGCCGCCACGTGTCGTTCGGGGATCCTATGGAGGGGATTTAGATCCTCGCCATGCCACTGTATGTGTACGTGTATGTATATGTATGCAGTATATTCTCTCTCTCTCTCTCTCTCTCTCTCTCTCTCTCTCTCTCTCTCTCTCTCTCTCTCTCTCTCTCTCTCTCTCTCTCTCTCTCTCTCTCTCACACACACGCACACACAATCACGAAAAAGAAATACAAAACGGCATTATACGACGATACTCGGAGACTCGAGTGTAAAGTAGGGGGAGGAAACGGACGATGGAGGTAAGGAAAGGGACGATGGAAGTGGGAAGGGAGAAGGGAGCAGGGGTAGGGGAAGTCTTACCTACCTCCATACCTCCCTCCCTCCCTCCCTCCCTCCGGAAGTCCGTCATTATATAAGAGGCCACACAGCCTCGGGCATCAAGTCGACACCCACGCCCACTGCCCTGTCACACCCGCGGTCAGGAAGGCTGCGCTCGCCTATTCATTTGTTGAATGAGCACGCTGGACAAAACAAACACGGCAAATAAACATGTACGCATCAATACGCTTACATATAATCAAAAGGGTGGAAACGGAGATAAAAGGGGTGGGAGGGAGGGAGGGAGAGGGAGAGTTAGAGAAAGAGGGAGAGAGAAGGAGAAAGAGATAGAGCGCCGCGGGTTGTCCTGCCCCGGCGGCGACACGGAGGCACATTCGGACGTGACAGCGGCGTGACAGCAGCGACGCGAAGGGAACGTGACGCCAGGGCGCAGGTGAGGCTTACCAGGGCGTGGACGACGGGGCGCTGCATGAGCTCATCGTGTAAAAGGAAAGACAGGAGGGGGAGAGAGATGGAGGGAGGGAGGGAGAAAAAGAGAGATAGAGGGAGAGAGAGGTGATAGAACGGAAGGGAGAGAGAGAGAGAGAGAGAGAGAGAGAGAGAGAGAGAGAGAGAGAGAGAGAGAGAGAGAGAGAGAGAGAGAGAGAGAGAGAGAGAGAGAGAGGGGGGTGATGGGTGAGAGGGAAGGAGGGAAGGGGGAGGGGCGGAAGGAAAATTAGAGAGGAGGTAGGAGGAAGGAGGAGGAGATGCGGATGGAAAGAGATGGGGAAGAGGAAGAGGTAGGAGTGACAGGAGAGAAAAGGAGAGGAGAAGGAAATACGAAAACAAGTTATCAATTAAGAATAATGATACTAATGACAATTAACGTGAATTTTGGATGCTTTCCCTCTTACTATTATTATTATTATTATTATCATCATCATTATCATCCTCTTACTATCACTATCATCATCATCATCATCATCCTTCTTCTCCTTCACCTCCTTCTCCACCTTCATCACCTCCTCCACTCCCTCCACCACCACCTCCACCTCCTCTTCACAACAGTTGCAAAGGCTAAGTGCAAACCGCCTGACCTTGACCGGCTATCGCTATCGTCCTCGCCGCAGTCACTTCAGGAAATGCAAAAATGCCCTCATTTTTTATAACCAATTTGTTTACTTACTTTAAAACAATTCAAACGACGCTATTTCTTGCGAAGTTGAAGGCGACATAAACGGGGGGAAAATAACGGAGCGAACGAAAGGGAGAGAGAAATCCATTAGTTACGGGCAAAAGGAAGAAGGAAGGAGAGGATGAGGAAGAGAAGCAGAAAGAAGGGGCTTGGAAGAAGAGGATATAACATAGAAGAAAAAACAAAAGGAAAACATGACAAAATAACAGGCGGAGAGGAAGAATGAAAGGAAAAATAACAAGAACAAGCAGAGCAAGAACAATACGTAGAAGAGACAGCCAAGGGAAAAGAATAGCTCTTCGTGTTCCAAGCGTGTTAGAACCCCACAACTTCAAGGTTCACTACCATCCCCCATCTTGTCCCTATCCCTATCCCTTTCCCCTCTTCCCCCCTCCCCGGGCCCTAACCATCCCCTTCCATTTGCCCCCCCCCCCCACCTTCACAGTGCCACCCACCCACCGGGCAAAGCTGCCACTGCCGCAATATCATCAGCCTGCCTGCCTGCCTGCCTCCATCCTTCCTTCCTTCCTTACCCCCCCCCTCCCTCCCTCCCTCCCTCCCTCCTCGTCGCCGTGTCGTAACCACCACCTGCACCCAGCGTCAACTGCCTTGGTAATAAAAGTCTTGGACCACTTAGCAGGCGAAAAATGTAAGAGAGAAAATAATGAGTTTGAAAAAGAAAGAAGATGAAGGAGATCGGATGTATAATGCTAAGAAAATAAATACCGAGACCAAATCGATACGTATAAGCAATGAAGATGTTATCTCCCGTCCACCCGTAAATAAACAAATGCATAAATACAAATATATATATATATATATATATATATATATATATATATATATATATATATATAAGTGAATAAAAATAATAACAACGGCACATGAGAAGCAATGAACTTGACCCCTTGACCCTCCTTAAGAAGCATAGGGATCTTACTATAAAAAGGAGAAAAGATATGGCCTTCGTGGTTCTCCTAATTGTATTCTGGCTATTCAAGGATCGTTTGTTCACACTTACACTCACACACACATAACTTATCTATCTCGACCACACATACACAAATGCACAGGCAAAACATCCCCAAAATTCCTTTATCTTCAAGAAACCTGTCGCTATACAACATTTCGACCAGCTCTCAAGGTCGACTTGATCAAGACAAAAGGTCCTCCCAAGGTCACAAAAGTGACCGCGTGCTGAAGAGAGTCCCTGAAGACTAGAGAAAGCGAGACCCGCTCCCTCTACTTAAAATACGACCAGACCGAGTAACAAAGGTCAGATCAGGTCAGCTTGAGATCAGCACGAGGTCACCTTTAAAGCTGTATCCCTAAAGGTCGAGAGGGAAATCAGACGTCGGAGAACGCCTCCTCCAGCGCCACCAGCAGAAGAGGCAAGAGCATCATCAGGTAAAGCCCGAACCATCTAGCGCCGACGCTGAAACCTGGATCGCTTAAAGCAGGGGACTCATCCACCAGCACTCACGTTTTACGTCTTATTTTCTCTCTTTGTCTTTTACCCTCTTCTGTCTGTCTGTCTGTCTGTCTGTCTGTCTGTCTGTCTGCCTGCCTGTCCCGTCCGTCTCTGGTATGGCACATGTACTCTCAATCTCCTTAGAAAACTACAATCTTACTCCTTCTATCCCTTCGTCTTTACGGTCTCTACAACTGCGCCCCCTCTCCTCTCTTCTCCCCCCCCCCCCCACAATGCAGTGCCAACCGGGAGGGCCGATCGACAAAATCGCGCGTCCGGTGGTCGTAACCGCATGTGCAACGATGAGCAGCGTGTGTGAGTGTGAGTGTGAGTGTGAGTGTGAGTGTGAGTGTGAGTATAAGTGTGAGTGTAAGTGTGAGTGTAAGTGTGAGTGTAAGTGTGAGTGTGAATGGGAGTGAGAGAGTGAGCGAGAGATATAGAGGGTATACTTTGGAAATGCAACGCATTACTATAACCAGAAGATAAAAGCCCTAACCATACCTCAGGTGAGATACCGTATCTTAAATACCAAAATACTTCCCTCTCCCAATTTCCTTCTAGAACTACCATCAATATGCATAATACCACTAATACTAATACCATTAATTCTTCCATACCCAACTCCACCTACTCCCCTCTTCCTCCAAAAGCCTCCCCACTTCCCCTTCCCTCTCCTCTTCCGTAGGCCATTTCCTCCTCCCCTCCCTCTCCCCTCCTCCCCAAGCCCCATCTATCCCCTATCCTCTCCCCCCCCCTGCTCCTCTGCACCACAACCACGCAACCACTGCAACTCTGATCGAGTCGCAAGGATTATTCAACGCATCCAGCGTGGCCAAACTCGTGAAGGTCAAAACGCGAGCTGGTTGGGGTGGGGGTGAGGGTGCACGGACGGAGGGGGGAGGGGCAAGGATGAAGGTCAACGAGGGAAGGGATTGAGAGAGAGAGAGAGAGAGAGAGAGAGAGAGAGAGAGAGAGAGAGAGAGAGAGAGAGAGAGAGAGAGAGAGAGAGAGAGAATCCTCGCCCGCTACTTCTGCCTGCCTATTGATTTCCTCTCCTCTCCCTCTCTCTGTGTTCCTCTCTTCTCTCTTCTTTCTCTTTCCGCCTCTCTTCTCTAACCTCTCTTTTTCTCCTATCTTTCCGTTACCCTTCGTCTACCTATCTTTTTTTTCATTTATCTCTCTTTACTTTATTTTCCTTGATTATTTCTCTAAGTCCGTCCTGTCCTTTCATTTCCTTTCGCTCTTCTTATATGACCCCATCTCTTATCACTGTCGCATTCCGCCGCGCTTCCTCTTCCTCTTTCCCTCTCCCATTCACTAGCTACATCTCCTTCTTACTCTCCTCCTCCTCCTCCTCCTTCATC
>BOPN01002057.1:5000-7500 GCA_017312705.2 Penaeus japonicus | reverse complement strand
ACAGAAGGTATAGCTTCTGTGACACGAACAATTAGAATTAGAGAGAGAAAAAAAAACTCGGAAAAAATAGATAGAAAATATAAGAGCTCGGAACAGCGAGTACACTAGACCATTCAGCACATGAACAGCTGCAGCTTCCATTCTCACGTCCACACGCACGGAAACAGACACACAAAAAGCATGGCCAATCAACCACGCCTTCCCCATCCTTTTCAACTACGATTCTACAAGGTTTACCCCCCCCCCCTCCCTGCATAGAACACAGCATACTAACAATAAACAAATAAAAAATATAATGTAACCAGAAACGGAACGCGTTCGTGTACGCTGTCGCGGTTCAATTGCATGATAAGACAAATTCCTCTTGGCACTTCGGAACTCCTTCCTGACAGACAATTTAATTCTCTCTCTCTCTCTCTCTCTCTCTCTCTCTCTCTCTCTCTCTCTCTCTCTCTCTCTCTCTCTCGTCCGGGGGGGGGGGTCATTATGATACATACAAGGGTACTCTGGCACACTGGTACAAGAGACAAAGAAACAGGAAAACGTGATAAACGTGGTAAGAAAACATGATAAACGCACATACAGATAGACAGACAGACTATACGAGTAAGCGCACATAAGACGCAGGCAAACTGATACACGCACCAACATACACTCAACCAAATCTAAAACAACATAAAACTACATCCTACATTGTGTATGCTGAGGTAGCGGGGAGGGTATGGGTGAGGGGATGAGGGGGTGTTGGTGGCGATGAATCAGCGACACAACATGGCGAGTTAGATCTCATTACGACATACTTATCTCAGGAGAAGATAGCTGCCCGTCACTCTTTCCAGTCACACCCTCTTGCTCCCTTATCACAGTCACAGACAAAGAAACACAGACGCATGCACACAGACACAGACACAGACATACACACAAACCCGGATGTGACTCAGTGGTTAGAATCAACCCTTCAATCACAACAACAATCTGCACATCTATCCATTCAGACAAAACGCGTATGTACATGGGCACAAACATGCATACAGATATATAAATGGATAGACACAAATGCTCTATACTCCCCTCCCTCCCTCTCTCTCTCACACACACACACACACACACACACATATATATATTACACATATTATCTCCCTACCCGCACCCATCTATCCCCATCCTGTCTCTCTCCCTCTTCCCTCTCTCTCTCCAGCCATTTAAACGAGCATGCAGATATCGCTGACGACGCGGCTTAATTAACCGCTGGCATGCACACCTCGTTCCGCCCCGGTATGCCAGCTATGGTGGACTGTCACTTCCATGCGCTTCCTCGTGTTCATTCATGGGAGGGTTTCACGTCCGGCCGGCCCTCCTAGCGTAGTTATGGAGACCGGTCTACGGCTTCTAGAGTGTTCTCCTATTTCATTCAATAGTGATCATATAAAAAATGTGTGCTAATCAACCAGTGAAGATGTATAGAAGAGAACGTAAAGGAAGAGGAAGAGGAGGAGGAGGAAGAGAAGGAGAGAGAATATAAAAATGAGATAGCGTAAGGAAACGAAAAGGGGTATGTGTATTCGTGCGTCCATCAGTGCATGCGTGCGTAAAAGTGTGTCTAAGTTCTCTTTCACTGTACATGATCCACTATTAAATCATGTAACGCAACTCTTGAAAATGAAGGTGTAAGCGCAATCATGTTTAATAGGTACAGGTTAAAAATGCTTCACGCACAAAAGAGCATCTATATAAGGGAAAATAGCAAGGGAAAGGGGGTAGAGTAGGAGAAAGGCAAGGATAAGAAGAGGAAAAGGAGAAAAGGAGAAAGGATAGATCGAAAAAGAGGAAAGGAGATGAAGATGGAGAGAGAGTGAGGGAGAAAGGGTGGGTGGGAGGGAGAGGGATACCAAAGAAAGAACGAAAAGAAAAAAAAACTAAAGAAGGAAAAATTCAAATAAACAGAAAGCGTGAGAAGGACTGGTGCCAAAGCCCGTTCCATTCAAGGGTAATTCTCACACTTTCTCCCACAGCCGCGCCGGCTCGCACAGCAGACCCTCCGATCCTCCATCTCCCATTGTTCCAGGAAACTTCCACAATATGCAAAAGCACGCAGTTGCATTTTCTTCCAGTGTTTCATTATTCGACGCATGAGCACGAATGGAGAGCAAAGGAGGGGGAGGGAAGGATGGATGGAGGAGGGAGGGGAGCCGGAGAGGGAGAGGGACAGGGAAAGGGACAGTGAGAGAGACAGGGAGAGGGACATCGAGGGGGAAGGAGGGAGGGAGGGGAGGGGGAGAGAGAGAGAGAGAGAAAGAGAAGGAGGGAGGGAGGGAGGGAGAGGGAGAAGAAAGAGAGAGAGAGAGAGAGAGAGAGAGAGAGAGAGAGAGAGAGAGAGAGAGAGAGAGAGAGAGAGAGAGAGAGAGAGAGAGAGAGAGAGAGAGAGAGAGAGAGGTGACTCCGCTTCTCTAAGAGCATCCACTCTCTGGATCCCCCAGGACACAATCATGAGTCAAGAGAT
>BOPN01002056.1:222500-225000 GCA_017312705.2 Penaeus japonicus | reverse complement strand
GCAATTTATCTGTCAGCAAACGAGAATATTTTGTTCAACAGTTTACAGAATATACTATAATGTCAATGTCACAATATAATAAAATAATCTAAGCCTATGGGTCATTTTCAAGTAACCGCCATCATGACAAGAACAAACATAACAGCGTGATATAACAAAGAAGTGTGCAAACGTTAAAAAAAATACTTTGTGATAAAAGTCTTTCATTGTATGTCCATCGATAAAATGGCGTGTGATTCAAGTAGTCTTTGGGGCAAAACATCTTCCACTAAAAAAGAAAAAAGAAAAACACTATGTACAAGGAGGTATTATACACATTGGGGCAATACCTTGGGTTACCTTAAGAGTCTGGTACTTGAGCACTTGTTCACGTGATGTTGAGCGACCTAGTGCAACTTGCGGGGGAAAAGTAGTGCCCAAAGAGACAATGCAGACAAAAATACAACCTCTTTTTGGAAAAATGTTAATTCCCCGATATAGAAGTCTGATACTGGTAATTCTTCTAAAAAAAGTAAAATGAGCACATCAATCTTTTTTTTCAAAAATCCAGTCAATTTCTTGGGGATAATTCTATAGACACTCGCTGATCACTCGCTAAGAAGAACCAACTAAGGTAGCAAGCAAAATGCCCTACTGATTGGGACGCATGAGGTGAGGTCCTCCTCTGCGCCTCCTCCAGAGCTCACGAGGTAGATGCTAGTGTCAGTGAGGCGTCTCAGCGAGAGTGACCTCCTGGATGACTTCACCGCGACCTCAACACCAGCTGACAGGCCTAGGATGCGCGTGTGGTGGCTGGACTGGGGCCTCTGGGCACTGGCTGATGGGTTGTGGAAGTTGGGGCAGCTGCCGCGAGGCCCTACGAGCCGGTCGCCGCCTCGTCCGCTGCGACGAAGGCCGGGGTGAGGGACAGCAACTGGGAGGCGCCGTTGAAGCAGGCGGAGTAGAAGGCCGAGGCGGTGTCGGTGGACAGCAGGCACCACACGCCGTACATCAAGCAGAGCGGAGCACAGTGCAAGACATGAACTGAGTCATCATCTTCTTGGCGAAGGGTATGGTCGAGAGCTCCTCCTTCATGATGTACTGTTTGCAGCCCTTCTGGTAGGTCTGGATGTACGTCCTAGCCGGAGAATCTTTGACGCTGAAGTGCAGATGTCCTGACTGGCCTAGGAACCGCCGAGCGTTCGTCTTGGTGGTGTGGAAGGTCCAGTCGCGCAGCATGAAGTACTCAAGAGCACCCACGGCCTTGACCATCTTGTTGCACAGCTTCACGGCACTGCAAGATAACATGCATTAACATCATTAACAATAAGTAAGTTATCTTTACTAACCTTGTCATCGCTATCAATTCACTTATCTATTCTCTTATCCCTATTATCACTTTACACGTCTAGCAGTAGTAGAAGCAGTAGTACTAATATAATCAATGTACAAGTCAAAATAAAATAGAATCACGAATGGTCTTTAAATCGAGTATATGAATATATAAACATTGCAATCGCTCCTTCACCAATAACAGAACTGCAACCGACCAGCAATGCCATCGGCGCCCGCGGGACTTACATGGGCTTTCTTCCTAGAATTCTCATGATGGCAATGTAGGCTGGTATGATGTTCACTGCGTACACATGGAGCTGATGCAGGAATTTGATGTTCTTAGCAGAGCCATCAGGGTACCACAGGGGGTAGTTGAAGGGGTATTTGCGCACCGACTTCTTCAGGTGCTCAGCCAGCTCTTCGATCGTCAGGGGCTGATCGGTGCCGGTCTAAAAAGCAGTAGATGGACGCTTCCGCCTGGAAAGTCGTCAGCGTGCGGTGTTAATACCAGCATTCCATACCAATTTATTTGTCTATCTATCTACCTATCTATATCACAAAGTAAAAAAACGAAAAAAAGCAAAAGACAACGAAGCGAAGAGAAACCCACTTGTATCTCCCGACGGCTGTGTTCCAGGCAGACACAATCATGAGGTTGATGGGCACGTCCACGGGGATGAAGTCCAGCTTGATGCCGTTGCTGACGTAGAGGGAACGCAGGACGCCCTTGCCCATGCCCACCAGGAGGCCTGTGAACGCGAACAGGTTGTCCACCCACCCGGGAATGGGTTCTCTCCAAGAGCCACACACTGAGGGTTTCGAAAAAGGGAAGGGGGTTCAAATAAGTGGAAAGGGGTTCAGGTGATGTGGAAAGGGGTTCAGGTGATGTGGAAAGGGGTTCAGGTGATGTGGAAAGGGGTTCAGGTGATGTGGAAAGGGGTTCAGGTGATGTGGAAAGGGGTTCAGGTGATGTGGAAAGGGGTTCAGGTGATGTGGAAAGGGGTTCAGGTGATGTGGAAAGGGGTTCAGGTGATGTGGAAAGGGGTTCAGGTGATGTGGAAAGGGGTTCAGGTGATGTGGAAAGGAGTTCAGGTGATGTGGAAAGGGATTCAGGTGATGTGGAAAGGGGTTCAGGTGATGTGGAAAGGGGTTCAGGTGATGTGGAAAGGGGTTCAGGTGATGTGGA
>BOPN01002056.1:197500-212500 GCA_017312705.2 Penaeus japonicus | reverse complement strand
CCCAGTTAGTGTGGCACGGTGGCACTTAAACCCTTTCAAGTGCGTGTCCCTCGTGCAGTCCATCCATACACTTTGCCGGGCTACCTCGCCACCCATGCTTCTCCCCCCCACCTCCCCACCCCACCCCTCTCTTTGACAAACACATTACTACAGAAGTCTAAACACATGAAACTACTCACTACGACGGGGGCGCTATGGCAGACGCCCCTCCAGAAAGGGGTGGGTGGGTTATTAGACATCAAGACTAAAATTCTCTCTATATATTTATATATATATATTCTATTTAGGAAATCAAAATAAAACAAACAGGAATAAAAGCAGACAAGCAGACACATAAAAGGCGGACACAACGACAGCATGGCGGAGTGGGGTGTGTGATGCTGCAGGGATGGGAAAGGAAGGAGGTGGTATGAGTATCAAAATGATGGGTGAAGGGGGGATTCGTGAAGGGTTTCCTTTTTATCTTTTTAGGCATTCATTTTTTTTTTTTTTTTTTAGGTTGGAAACCCCCCTTCGCACTTACCGTAGTCCTGTTAAAGCGGGACGCGTTCACTGACGTGCCGTGAGAGGATTCGCTGCCCTATAAAATGATAGCGTGTTAGCTTTACGTGCTGGGATGGTGAGGAGGGGCATGGAGGAGGGAAGGGAGAGAAAGAGGGAAGGGAGAGGGAGAGGGAAGGAAAAGGGAAGGGAAAGGGAAAGGAAAGGGAAGGGAAAGGGAAAGGGAGAGGGAAGAGAGAGGAGAGAGAGGAGAGAGAGAGAGAGAGAAGGGGAGAGAGAGAAGGGGAGAGAGAAGGGGAGAGAGAGGGAGAAGGGAAAGGGGAACGGGAGAGGAGAGAGGAGGGAACGAGGGAGGGGGAGGGGAGGGGGGAAGAGAATGAAGGAGAGGGAGAGTGGAGAAACCGTGATAACGAAGGTAAGAACCGAAGGAAGAAATTGGAAGGAGTAAGAGCGGAGGAGGAAGGTAGGAGGAGAGACGGGCGGGAAGGATAAAGTAAAAGTGGGTCATGGCGAAGGGAGGAGGGAGGCAAGGTCAGCGCCTGGAGGGGGGGGAAGGAGGAGGAGGCGGGGAAGGAGGTAGAGGAGGAGGAGGAGGAGGAGGAGGAGGAGGAGGAGGAGGAGGAGGAGGAGGAGGAGGAGGAGGAGGAGGAGGAGGTGGAGGTGGAGGTGGAGGAGGAGGAGGAGGCGGGGTAGGAAGTGGAGGTGGAGGAGGAGGAGAAGGCGGGGAAGGAGGTGGAGGTGGAGGAGGAGGAGGAGGCGGGGAAGGAGGTGGAAGAGGATGTGGAGGAGGAGGAGGTGGAGGAGGAGGTGGAGGAGGAAGAGGAGGAGGCGGGGAAAGAGGTGGAGGAGGAGGAGGAGGAGAAGGCGTGGAAGGAGGTGGAGAAGGAGATGGAGGAGGAGAAGAAGAAGGAGGCGGGGAAAGAGGAGTATGAGTAGTTGACGGAAGAGGGGAAGTAAGGAGGAGGTAGGGGAAGAGGAGGGAGGTAGAGGGAGAAGAAAGGGCGGTCGGTAAATATGAGGAGGGGGGGAAGAAGGAGGGGAAAGAGGATGAGGAAGAGGAGGAGGAGGAGCGTTGACTGTGAAAATGGAGGAGGTGAAGGATATACTGGAGTTACAAATCAGTGATACAAGTTCATGTTATTATAAGAAGTCAATAATCTGCCTATAGACACACACATGTGCGTACACACACGCCATGCGCGCGCGCACGCACGCACAGACACACACACACAGTCTGGCTATATATGTAGGCATGCTGAACATGGCACAATATAATGAGTATGAGGTGAAGGAGCAAGGAGGGAGTGGCGTTTGTTTCTTTCCTTCTTCCTCTGCTGCGGCCGCTCTCTCGCCTGCTCTTCTGCCTAAATACAAGTCAGTCGAGAACAAAAAAATAAAAATAAAGGGATGAACAATGGACACAAAATCATTAGGGGAAAGGAGAATAACGGTTCGCAATAACATAGCGAGTGTCATAAAGGCGTTAAGGCTAGAAAACCTGCAATAAAAGATTCATCAGTCGGGGCCGGGCCGGGCGGAGAAAGTTCCGTGTGAATGCTGACGCCACGTGAACACACGCACACGCGCACATACATATAAACATACACGCGCGCACACAGACACACAGACGCATAGATATACACACAGACACACATACGCACAGATAGACACACAGATACAGGCAAGCAATGTTTATATGAGGTAGATTTAGAGCAACAAAAACAGATAAACATGAAAATACAAAGAGAGGAAGCGCTTGCAGACAGCGAATGCGCGATAATCAGTGTGGGGAGAAAGCATAGTAATCAACAATGTAAACACTAATCATGGTAATTAGTGTGTAAACAGAAAGCGCGGTGTCCAACGCAGACGGGGAAGACGCGGCGGTCGGACGCTGTGGCGTGGCTATGCTAGCCGTCGTGTGGCGTGGCGCGGTGGTCTCAGCCATATGGCTTGGCGTGTCAGGTGCAATGGTCGTCGCTGGTGATAGTGAAGGTCGTGTGGCGCGGTCGTGGCAAATTTGGCGCGAGGGAGGGCAGAGGGAGGATGGCAGGGGGGGGCGACGGGGCACACCTGCGTTCTACGTCTGTGGTAGTTCATCCCAAAGCCTTGTTACCTTTCCCTCGGCTCGGCCAGTCGGGAAACCGTTCAGTCTGCGTCCTCCAGCCACTCATGAGCCGGCATCTCATTCCTTTATATCCGAAGTTGAATAAAAATTATTGTTGGGGGGGGGGGGGGTGATACGTTTGAGCTAAGAGTAATTTACAATCTTGCAGAACGCTGGAAGAATTTTCCCGCAATCTTCCAAGACCAAGTCAAGATTTCAATCCCGTTTAAGGAGACAAGAAAACCTAAACTCCCACAAAGATGATTCTGTAGGAGACAACTCTCGCCGCCTCTTCATTACCTGAATGAACAACAAAGAGACGGGAACTTATCGTCATAAATCTGGCAACCTGCGACAAAAAAATATCGTATGTCAAAAAGACAAAACTATCGTATCGCGGCGGCCATTTGAGAGAGGCGGCGACGCACACGTTTCGAACAACCTGCTCTTGCTCTCGGTCGAAGCCGAAAGTTATCTCGGCCTCTGGAGAAAGTGTCTCTCGCACGGCCAGCCAGGTAGGTCTTGTACGCCACGGCCACCACGCGCGCATTACGAGCTTATCGCTCTTTCGACAAAGCGCCTTTCGCGGAAAATATTTGAGACGCAGCCCCCCCCCCTCTCTCTCTCTAAAAAATAGGAATAAAATGAAACAAATCTAGAACGGATACGCATTATCACAAACAAGAATGATAAAACATTCATAAATGCATCCATAAATTATAACTAGTCATGATGGCCTAAAGCACAAGAAAACATTAGCAAAGAAAACAAATAGATAATCTGACACAGATAGCGAAGGTTGCATAGCGACCAGGTGTCGGGTACGCCGTCGACCCGCCGACCCGCCGTGCGCAGACAGATCATCGCGCTCTGTCCCTTACGCAGATTTGGGTCACATCGTTTAATCGCCATTTCAGAGGGAATTGGGCGCGCACGGACTACCTACGCGTGAGCAAAATCACTCATTGATAAATGTCCTTGAATCAGTATGCAAACGGCCGAAGAGCTAAGCGAAAAGCAAGCACAACAGCTGAATATAGAATCTATTGATAATGAAGTCAAACTTGCGTAGCTACTTGGAATTTACTGCCCACACTCGTACTCACTTTAACGCACACATAAAGAGGTGCCCGGGGCATGCGCAGGTCAGGATCGTTACCTTGTATACTCTGAGCCAAGGTCGCACTTTTACTCCGTTGATAAGTAGGTCACTTTAGGGCTCTGCAAGAGCTGAGGATGATGGTGACAGTGGTGGTGCTGATGGTGATCACGAAGACGGGGTCAGTGACGAGAATAGGATTGAGACATCGATACTCAAGCGGCCATTATTGGGTTCTATGTGGTATCCACCTCCCTGTGTATCCTCTGTTATTCACTGACTCTGTAACCCCTCTTTTTCTCTTTTCCCTTTTCCCTTCCCCTCTCTTTCTCTATCTCTCTTTATATATATATATATATATATATATAATATATATATATATATATATATATATATATATATATGTATATATATATATATATATATATATATATATACATATATATATATATATATATATATATATATACATATATATATATATATATGGAGATTCTTATTCCCACTTCTCCATTCCCACGAACCCACTTAGACGACCTTGCATGCCGCCCTTCCTTGCGTGCCTCCCAAGTCGCACCGGATCTTGACGAAGCAGGAATGTAGGACAGGAAGTGATTTCACGCCCTCGACCATCCTTTCCTTTTCTCTTCTCGTCCCCTTCGCCCCTTCTCTCTGACCTTTTTCTTTTCTTTTCTCTCCCTCACCTCTCCCTCCGCCCCATCCCCCTTCTTCCCTTCTTCGCTCTCCCTTTCCTCCCCTACCCACTCCCTCTCGCCCTCACCTTACTTCTTCACCTTATCTTCCACCCCTACCCTTGCTCCCCTCTTCCCTGCCCCCCCCCCTTCCTTTGCTTCCCTATTTTCCCTCCCCTCCCTCCCCATTACCCCACTTCTCCCTTGCTCCCTTCCCTCCCTCTCCTTCCCATTTCTCCCTCACCCCTCCCTCTCCCTGCCCCCTCCCCCCTTTCACTCTGCCTTGCCGCCCTTACAGACCTTGATGGCTCTTTGCTCATGCCCTTTCGTCACTCTTGTCTAGGAAAACCCAGGCAAGCCGCAAAAAAAAAATCTCACTTTCATTTCCGTTGAATGATTTTGATCAATGGTTAGATAGATATATATAGAGAGAGAGATGGAAAGAGAGAAGAGGAGAGAGAGAGAGATGGAGATGGAGAGAGAGAGAGAGAGAGAGAGAGAGAGAGAGAGAGAGAGGAGAGAGAGAGGAAGAGAGAGAGAGAGGAAGAAAGAGAGAAGGGTGGAAGAGAGAGAAAGAGAGAGTAAGAGAAAGAGAATGAAAGAGAGAGACGAAGAGAGAGAGAGAGAGAGAGAGAGAGAGAGAGAGAGAGAGAGAGAGAGAGAGAGAGAGAGAGAGAGAGAGAGAGAGAGAGAGAGAGAGAGAGAGAGGAAAGAAGTGGGTCACTGGCAAGAACAGTATGGCCGCCGCACATACCCAGGGTCACACACAGACAGACAGACAGACAGACAGGCAATCTGAAGATGGCGGCAGGTAGACGGGCGATTCGGCCGGAATAACGAATTGCGCCGAGTGACGCCTCGGAAAAGGGGTTAATTAAGGCGATTGCGACACCGACATGTCATCGCCACGAAAGAAGCCGAAAGACAAACAAGCCTTTCCTCGGCGTCTCAAGAAAGGGACCAGTAATACATAACCCACAATACGTGATATGATACGTAGCCCACACCCCGCAAGACATAACCCATAACCCGTGATATGATACGTAGCCCCTAACCCGTGGAATGATACGTAGTCCACAATCCGTGATATGATACATAGCCCACAACCCGTAAGACATAACCCACAACCCGTGATATGATACATAGCCCACAACCCGTAAGACATAACCCACAACCCGTGATATGATACATAACCCACAACCCGTAAGACATAACCCACAACCCGTGATATAAGACATAACCCACAACCCGTAAGACATAACCCACAACCCGTGATATGATACATAACCCACAACCCGTAATGCATCGCCCACGACCCGAAGGCGCCACACGGGTGGATCTCTAAACCTTAAGAAGGCAGAAGCAAAGACGACTGTGGAAGGCGGGTAATTGGGCGGGCTAAGGGAAAGTAAAGCGGAAGAGGAGAAAGGAGGAAGAGGAGAAGGAGGAGGAGGAGGAGGAGGTGGTGTGAAGAAGGAAGAGAAAGAGGAAGGAGATAAGAGAGAAGGAGAATGAAGGCGAAAAGGAAAGGAAATGAGCAGAATGAAAAATAGAAGGCGAAGGAGAAGAGGGGGTAAGAGGAAAACGAGATGGATAAGAAGAAGTAGAAGAAGAAGAAGAAAAGGAAGAGGAGGAGAAGGCCGCGGTGCCGTGGTGGCGCTTGCAGCTGGAGCGGACCCCGATCCATGCCAATTCCCTCTCTGGGCGCAGGCGCCTCCCTCGCCCGCCTGCGCCGCGCCGCGACCCAGTCCTCCTTGGCCTTGACCTGATCCCGCGCTGGCAGCCAATGTCACGTCACAGATGATGCATCCAAGTCGGGCCCAATTTGGAGTGAGGGGGGAGAGGGGGGAGAGGGGGGAGAGCTGGTACGACTCCTCCTTCCCCTCCCCTAGCTTCTCCTCTCCTCCCTCCCTTTCTCCTGGCAGGATGCAGTTTCCTCCTCTCCCTCTTCTCCCGCTTCCGCGTCTTTACTGCGTGTTGCTTCTTCCTCTTCCGTTCTTTTCTCTTCCTCCTCCTCCTCCTCCTCTTCTAGCTTTTTCGTTTCGTTTTTCCCCTCTTTCTATTTCTCCTTCTTCTCCTCCTCCTCATTTTCGATCTCGACATGATGAGCCCGCTCCCATAGCATGGAATCGTCTGGAAAAGCAATGAACAAAGTCGATGGAGGGAAGGAGGGAGGGGGAGGGAGAGGGAGAGGGAGAGGGAGAGAGAGAGGGAGAGTAGGTGGAGAAAATGAGGGAGAGTAAGTGGAGAGAATGAGGGAGAGGGGGAGGGAGAGAGAGGAAGGAGGGGGGAGGGAGAGAGGGAGGGAGGGAGGGAGGGAGAGATAGAGAGAGAGAGAAGGAGAGAGAGAGAGAGAGAGAGAGAGAGAGAGAGAGAGAGAGAGAGAGAGAGAGAGAGAGAGAGAGAGAGAGAGAGAGAGAGAGAGGGAGGAGAAAGAGAGATGAGAGAGGAAAGAGAGAGGAGAGAGAGATGAGAGAGAGATGAGAGAGAGATGAGAGAGGAGAGAGAGAGAGAAGAGAGGAGAGAGGAGAGAGAAGAGAGATGAGAGATGAGAGAGAGAGAGAGAGAGAGAGAGAGAGAGAGAGAGAGAGAGAGAGAGAGAGAGAGAGAGAGAGAGAGAGAGAGAGAGAGGGAGGGAGGGAAGGAGGGAGGGAAGGAGGGAGGGAAGGAGGGAGGGAAGGGAGGGAGAGGGGGAGAGGGAGGGAGGGAGAAAGAAAGAGAGAGAGATGGATAGATAGAGAGAGAGAGAGAAAGAAAGAAAGAGAGAGAAAGAGAGCTGCATCTCCGCCGAGCAACATGGCGGTCGCGAGCTGCAACTTTCGTCCGGGCTCAGCTAAGCAACGCCTGAGGTAACTTTAAGCAAACACTTTGGAGTTTAATGTGATTTTTCCGGGCGTTTTTGCGCAATTTCTTTTGTCTTTTTTTCCCTTTTTTTCCCCCTTTCTTGGCGAAGGTTCTTGTGTCGTGAGCAGGCTTCGGAGGCAACGGACACACACACACATAAAAAAAAGAGAAATCGATGTATGCCTCGACTAAGTTGTGCACACGTTCTATGCTTACGTTCACGAGATGCAAACAAACGAACAAACGAAAACACAGACACACGAACGCACACGCGCGCACACGCACACACACACACACGCACACACACGCACGCACACACACACACACACACACACACACACACACACACACACACACACACACACACACACACACACACACACACACACACACACACACACACACACACACACACACGCGCGCGCGCGCGCGCGGCGGCTTGTACACCCGACCAAGCCTCCCCCTCCCCCCTCCCCCTCCCGTCCCTCCTTCAGCCCACCGACCCTGCAGCTTTTTGCTTTATTTTCACTCAGTGCTGACCAGGAGGGAGGGGGGAAGAGGGGGAAGGGGGAGAAGGGAGAAAGGGGAAGGGGGGGAGATACCTTACTTTCGTTCATTGTTTTGTTCGTTCGTTCGTTTCTTAACCATTGTTTGTATCTTATATGTTTTTTAGTAGTTTATGTGCACAGCTATCCGCACTCGTGTACGTATGCGTACCTGAATAAGAGAGTAACAAGGTGTAGGCTAAGTGTGTATGTACATGTATGTGTATATGGGCGTACGTGCGTACATTTGTGAACGTGTCTGTTCGTATGTATGTGTTTCTTTTTATTTGCTGATATTCATATAAACGTATGCATGTATCCAACTGTCTAATTATCTTTCCTTATACATTTCTAAACCTTCCTTTGCATCTTTGCATGTGCGCGCGCGCGCATCTATGTGAACGTGCCTCTAAATGTATGCCTATATGTCTGGGTGAATGTGAGTGTGTGTGCGTGGGCGCACACCATTCCCTGTGCTGGTTCCTTTGCAAAAGCAATTGCGTTCGGCTGCAGCACTACCCTTATGGCAAGAGGCCGTTTGACGTCCTCGCCCAGGGATGCCCCCGGGCACCGGAGCCCTGACACTGGTGCCATGACTGAGGGCAGTATGCGAACCTTACATCACGGGCGCTCTGGGTTTGGTAACGCTGCCGCCCTGCGAACTGGCTGGGCTTCAAGTACTACAACTTTCTCTCTCTGCTACACAGCCACGCGGCCGTCGGCTGCTGCCCACGGCCTCTGCCTCCGCCTCTTCGCGCTGCCTTGATGCCTATTATGTTAATTAGTTGCAGCCTAGGATGAAAACGTTTTTTAAGCTTTCGTAAAGGAACTTTCGTACCGCACCACACCAGGGGGGAGAATGACAAGGAGAATAACAAGGCTTGGCAGTTAGTTTCAAAAACGGTAGTCTAGCAACTGAGGCCCTAAACTCAGCGTGTAATTCCCTGATCGCTCGTTATTCTGTAACAGTGAGCGGTGTTACCCAACAACCGATTTCACTCCTTAGCACGTCCACGCTTTACACCCTTGAAGAATGCCACGTAGTGTCACAATGCTAAGTTTCTTCATATTATTTTTCCTTAACATTCCATGCTGCTACAATGACTCGCTGCAAGACAATGTCACACCACGCCTTTCCACACCCCGTCGGCGACAGTTATTGGATTCCCCTTCGATCGTCAACTCACTTCCACCGCCGCAAGACTCCGCCTATCGCCTCATTGTCATATTCAGCCTTCTCCGGTCGTCCCAGCGTATCTAGTGCCCCTCTGACGGAATGGGCAGCCTCAATAAATGTCATGGGCACGCCGCGGGCGCAAGCGGTGCATGCATACAGAAAGGATCCGCAGCCACAATTGTAACAGCCGCGGCGTTACGGCGGTGATGGTGAAGGGGTTACCAACACGGCTATGATGACATATGATCCTGCGGATATGATCATGACGAAAGCGCGCACGAAGGCCGCAAGTCTGGATATGATTGCGGAACCGTCGATCGTTCAAATTGCCGCGCCGTTCAGCCGCATTTCCCCCTCCCTCCTCTTTCCTCTTCCCTAAGTGAACAGGTTTTGCGAACACAACCTTGGCAGTAACATTTGCAATCGCGGATAATTACCACTGCTGGCTCGCTGGTGTCATACCTGGCGTCCACCAAATATACTTGTCTTCTAAACGTTACCTGATGACCATGGGAAGGGGAGATGCATCGGGCTAATTGTGACGAGAAGAGATAAATTACAGTCCTGGAGAGGGAGGGCGCTGGTGAAGGAGAGATTGGGAATAAGATTGAAGAAATATAGAGTGGATACTGAGAAAGTCGGCGTGAGAGAGAGAGAGAGAGAGAGAGAGAGAGAGAGAGAGAGAGAGAGAGAGAGAGAGAGAGAGAGAGAGAGAGAGAGAGAGAGAGAGAGAGACTATAAACAATACAAAATATATGGAATATCTTGCAGAGGCGAGGGAAAGGGGTGGGGACGGAGTAGGGGTGAACCAGTGGGGATGATGAGGGGGATGGAGGGTCTGGGGGTGTGGACTCTTGAGAACACTTTCTCTGTTGGCGGCAGTATATCCGGGATACCTAACAGACCACACATTCTACCATCGACAACGCTGGCAGCCGCAACTACTCGCCAAAGCGCACGGAGGCATTTTAAAACCATTTTTTGCCAACCGTAACTACCAATGCATTTACATTCAGCTTCCAAAAATAACTGCGACCTGCATTTCCAAACGACAACAAGCAAACGACGACTCAAACCCTTAGTAGGCCATGAGCTCGAAATTGCAACAACTCACAAACACACAAACAACATCACGCGATACCTCTGGCACTCCTACTCGCCACACACACCTCGTACGATCAACTCACCACCTACTATCACGTACCACACCTTCACACGACACCATCAACGTCACCATCATCAACCTTCAAGTTCACCATCACCTCCGCCACCATCAGCCCCACGGGCCTCCCTCCCACAACCCGATGGGAGAACTTTCTCTTGTTGGCGGACGCTATCTTGGCACTGTCCCCAGCTGGAGCGCCAGTGCTATCAGCTCCTCTATTATGCTCTGTTTATTTGTCGTTTTTCTTGGTATTTGATTTTATCAATATTTTTTTTTTCATTCGGATTTATCGTTCTCTATATCTCTTTCTCTTTCTTTCCTATAGCCGTCAGACATCACGTCATACCTCTCCCTCCTCCTCCTCCTCCTCCCCCTCCCCCTGCGCCTTCTGCGTAGGTACCTGGCATTAACCCCAGTTCCTCCCTCCCTCCCTCCCTCCCTCCCTCCCTCCCTCCACTCCATCCCTTCACTGGCCCGGGCACATCTGTTCCACAGCGACACTTCGGGGGGTAACTCAGGTTTCACAATGCAAAGTCCCTTCACTTTTCTTTGCGACTCTCGTCTACGATGAGACTCCTTCCTTCTTCTTCTGTCTATTCGTCTATTCGTCTGCTCCTCTCCTTCCGTCCTTCCTCGTGTCGTAATTCAATTCGCCGATGTGGATCCTCTTCTACGCCCTCCGCAGGAACTTTCACATTCTACGGCCCAAATAACTACCCTGCCTCGGTGGGTCAGGGCGTGAAAGGGAGGGAGGGAGGGAGGGAGGGAGGGAGGGAGGAGGGGAGGGAGGGAAGGAGGAGGAGGGGGAGGGAGGGGAGAGAGGGTAAAAGAAAGAAGGGAGACTTGGGAGAGGGGTAGAAAGGGGAGGAGATAGAGAAGTAATAGGGGGAAAGAGGTGAGCAGAGGGGGAGGGGGTAGAGGGGTAGGAGGGGCTCCCATTCAAAAAACCCATCCGCCGCCTGTCTCCCCATCCCCCTAAAATAACGGCACACCGTCACCGAGGTATGACCCCTATGGGCAGGTGACCTACATTACTGAGAGGGCATGGTTTTACGCCTGCTCCATGACCTTGCGCCCGCAATCGATGCCATGACCTTACCTAAGATCCAGCGTGTCCCTAACATGACCCTGTCTCCGCCCTAGAAGGTAAACGTGACCTTTGCGAAGGATATTTGCGAAGTTCCCGCTGCAACAAACTCCCCCGCCCTATCTCATTATAGCTGCATCGACCTTACCACCTTGACCTTTCGCGAAAAAAGGCGTATGGCCTTGTACCCCCGTGACCTCGATGGGTAGAAAGAAGTGAATAGGGAGGGAGGCAGATGGGGTGTGATAGAGGGAGAATGCAGGGGGAGGAGGGGGAAGGAATGTGGGGAACTGTGAAGTTGGGGGAAGGAATAGAGGGAGGGGAGGGAGAGGGAAGGAAAAAAAGAGGAGCAGGAAAGGGGGAGAAAAAGAGAATGGAACTGAGAGAGAGAGAGAGAGAGAGAGAGAGAGAGAGAGAGAGAGAGAGAGAGAGAGAGAGAGAGAGAGAGAGAGAGAGAGAGAGAGAGAGAGAGGTTTAAAGCTATTTCCTGGCGTTCTGATCGCGGACTTCCCTGACCTTGACTGCGTAAAGCCTCTCCGTGAAACTTCGCGACCTTCCTCGTCACAAACAAGCCAGTCCGTGCGTATGCCCCGTCCAGGGCGCCCACAGACATGCACCCGCTGATTTCCTGCTGCGAAACCTTTAGTCAGTTGGTGGTAACTTAGTGTCAGGAATTAAGATCCTCTCCCTCTCTCATTGTTTGACGTTGCTACAAGACCTGTTTCTCTGTTTCCACGTGTTGCTGCTGCCATTCCTATCCATCCAAGCCGTTTCGTCCCCCTGCCTGACAACCTGAAATCCGTTTACACCAAAGTGCAAAATGCGCTCACAGTTGCCAACGACCGATACCACATCCAACCTAGAGGAAATAACATACGACACGATTGTAACGAAAGTGAAAGCCGAAACGTTGGTTAATTTTACGCAAGAGAGATAGAACAAAAAAACGAATACGAGAGAACTTTCACTGAATTCTCTTGCAAAGCGAGTTGAAAAAAGAGATTAAAAAAAAAGATGAAAAAACGACCCCTACATCACACGACAGATCAGCATTGCTCGACGAATTCTACAACCCCGTATCCCGCGTGAGAATATCGCGATTTTCTCAAGATGAAGAAGAAAAAGAAATAAAAGATCCTATTCGAGACCTGTAACCCACGCATAAAATTAAAGATCACGACGCTATTTACAAGATACTACTTCACGGTTGCGACGGTCGTCAGGAGTGAGAGAGAGAGGAGCGCCCTTGACGGAGGAAGCCCTGGCGGCGTCACGACTGCAGAGGGAAACGATGTGCGAAGGGCGACTGCTTATTTACCCTCTGCCACCAAGCGACGACGAGCTGCAGGCACGAACACCTCTGTCCTCCATTCTTGCTTTCATCACTTCCTTCCTTGTTTTTCATTTTCTGTGTCTCCTGCCCTTCCCTCTCTGGACCATTTATGAATATATATATATATATATAAGCATACATATATGTATGTACGTATGTAAACGCACATAAACACACATACACACCTCGCTTTCTCAGACACCCAACAAGATAAGTACACTATAAAATCATGGAACATGAAATAAGCGCATGAACCAATAACGGGCTCCCATTTAAGACGCTCTTTCCCGCTGGATTAAAGTCACCTGCATTTTATATCACGTATTCACGCAATACAATCACTTCTAATATATTATTACATAGAAAATCTAGTGAGGGACCAAGGGCGAAGAGGGCGTAATGTATTTGATATCAAAAATAAAAATCAACGTATGGAAAACAAATCCAAGATAGAGAAATATAGTTTTAGATAAAGGTTGCTAGATTGGCGGACAGGTATACGCTATAGGCAGACAGGCAGACAGACAGACCGATCAACTGAAGGAGAAGGAAGGTCAAGTGAGTGATAGTACAGCAGGCACTCGAGTCCATGCTTGCACCGAAGAGTGGCGGCCAAAGCACAGTGACTCAGGCCACATGGAACAGCAGCCAGACCATGACTCGGCAAACTCTCATTTAGCTGATTTTGGACAGTTTTTTCCTCCTCCCGACCCCCCTCCCCTTCCCCCGCCCAATGAGGAATACGTGGAAAGAGAGTAAGAGGCAAGGAAGGGGAAGGGAGACAGAGGAAGAGCTTTTTTTCCCCTGCACACTCTTTGCCTGTGGAGCAGAGGCGACGGGGGGAGGGGAGGGGGAGGGGAGGGGGAGGGGAGGAGAGGGGGGAGAGGAGGTCACCCGTGCTAGACGCAGTTGTTCCGTGTAAGCCAGGAAGCGTTCGGCCCCAAAGGTTAGCCGCTTGTCCAATGGGTTCCAGGAGTACGATCATGATGCAGCATTGTATCGTTTGAGTGACATTCAAGACCGGCCAGGTGAGCAGGTCCACGGGGTATAGGGTATGGGTATTGGTATTCCCTCGCTATGTAAACCTTTGGGATTAACTTTTGGCTATGAGAGGTAAAGTAAGAAAGGAGTGAGCGAGTAAGATGGAAACAAAAATGTCAAGGAACGAAAAGCCTTGAATTAAAGATGCCAAAGAACCGAGGACTTGGGGAAGTGCGTCAGAGGGACCAGATAATCACATGCATAATCACACACACAAAAAGGCAGCGGTTAGTGGAGCAGTGGGGAGAGTGGTCCAAGTGGGTCACTGGGCTGACCCACTGGCCCTTCCCCCGCCACACCGACCGTCCGTTCCGAGTTCGTTCATTCTCCGTCTTTTTATCGCAAATTTCAACTGTCAACTTCGACGTCTATTTCGTCCCTGTCTCTCTCTACACGAGGTCAAGTCCGACCTCGCGTGGCACAAGTTCTCCATCACATTTTTGTTTCTGCATTCCAGGTTTCCGCAATATCTCCTCTCGCCTTATTAACAATATCATAACTTGCATTATCGCCGTCCCTGTCATGCGACACGATAACCGCCCCCGTGCCGAACTGTCGCAAATCAAAGCCAGAAGCGTGAAGGTGATTATAAACAATCCCGGCATTAAAGACGCGTCGCCCGTGTACCAGCGATACCAAACAGACGAGATAAATGAACACAATGAAAAGAGCCGATAACAGCAACGCACAGAGACAGCAGAAAGAATGACGACTACAAACTGCTTCGCACGAGGGGTAGGCAGAAGGGAAAACAAGAGAGCATGAAAACAAAGGCAAGAAAGAAACAAACGAAACAAATACAAGGACTGAGTCAGGCAATTCAGCAGAGAGACACACAAGCCACTCGGCAAACTCACACCAGCGAAACGCCAGCGCAAACCGCCGCCGCCGCCGCCGCCGCCGCCGCCCCTGCCACACCGCCACACCAACATTCACTTTCGTCGACAACGTCTGCAGGTGGCGGCGGCGCGGACCGGTCGCTCCCGAGTAGTTGGCATGGGTCGGGTGCGCCTCGGATGAGTCAATGCCCATGTCACTCCGTCCTCTACCCGAGCCCTGTGCTACCTATACCTGGAATGCTACCGTAGGAGCAGCCAGGTGCAGGGGCCTAGGGGTGTGGGACACTTTTGAGAAGTGGAAAGGAGAGATGGGAAGAACAGGGAGATGCAAATAGCATGTGTATTTGTTGTGCGTAGGGGGGGGGGGTGGAATAGCTAGTTAGAAAGAGGAAAAGAGAGAGAGAAAGAGAGAGAGAAAGAGAGAAAGAGAGAGAGAGAAAGTGAGAGAGAAAGTGAGAGAGAAAGAGAGAGAGAAAGAGAAAGAGAAAGAGAGAGAGAGAGAGAGAGAGAGAGAGAGAGAGAGAGAGAGAGAGAGAGAGAGAGAGAGAGAGAGAGAGAGAGAGATTTCAA
>BOPN01002056.1:190000-192500 GCA_017312705.2 Penaeus japonicus | reverse complement strand
CACACACACGCACACACACCCACACACAGTCACTCACCTATCCACTCTCTCACTCAACCACCCACTCTCATAACTCACACCACTCACTCACACACTCACCCCACTCACTCATTCACTCACTCGCTCCTCCAGTCGGGTCCAGCAAACGTGGGAAGGCCCGCTAGAAACCAGTAGTAGCAAGGGTATTGGCCGAGGACAGACACAGGGCAGGCCGAGGTCTGGTTCGGGTCTCTTCTTTACTCCTTCCTCTTTTGGCCTTCCTTTCGTTGTTGTTGTTGTTGTTTGCCCTTTCTTTGCTGCTGTTGTTGTTATTTATAGTTTGTTGGTTTTGTCTTTCTATCCCCTTTCTGTTTTATTTTAAAGGGTTTCTTCTCTTGCTTTCCTCCTACGTGCCTTTTATGTCTAACTTTATCTCCCTCCTTCTCCCCCTCTCCCTACCTCCCTCTCCCCCATCACCGGGAATAAAATTCCGACTCTTGCTCATATGACTGAAGGTCAATATCCTTTGAGCTGTGGGAAGGTTGGGAAGGGCGGGAATAAAAGAAATTAAGAAAAGAAATTCAGAGAGAAAAGAAAATGCGACGAAATAAAACGAGAACAAGTGAGAATGTCAAATAAGAAAAACAGAGGATGAGAAAGGCGAAAAAGCAAGGAAAAAGAAAATGAAAACAGCAAACGATGAAGAAGCCAAAAAGAAAACGAGGAAAATAAACGAGTTTTTAAACACACAAGTCTGGCAGCTTCGCAAACGACGTGTTCGCATCATCAACAAAGACAAAAGTCAAGACCAGAGAGCAAAATCAAGCCTAAAATCAAACCCCCTCCCAAAAAAAAGCGCTAAAGATCCAGAGAGTAAAGACAAGAAGAAAGAGAGAAAAGAGACTCCAAATAACAGAGAGAAAAGAAGAGAGAGAATAAAGAGTGAGGAGGGAGGGAAAGAGAGGGCGCGGAGGAGGCATCGGCGGGAAGAGAAAGTGATGCGGTGCGTCAACTTTGCGGCCGGACTGGACTCTCTCGAGCTCACTTTTTTGCGCCCATTTTTTTTTTTCTTCTTCTTCTTCTTTTTTGTCTTCTTTAATTCGACTTCTTTTTTTTCTTTTGCTGATTAGTGCAATGGTGTGTTTGGATGTGTTTGTGTGTAAGTGGGAGAGTGTGTGTGTGAATGAATGAGTGTGAGCGAGTGAGTTGAGAGAGTAAGAGAGTGAGTTAGTGAGTTAATGAGTGAGTGTTTGTGTGTGTGTGTGAGTGAGTGAGTGAGTGAGTGAGTGAGTGAGTGAGTGAGTGAGTTAGTGAGTGTGTGAGTGAGTGTGTGAGTGAATGAGTGAGTGAGTGAGTGAATGAGTGAGTGTGTGAGTTGAGTGAGACAGACAGAGAAAGAGAGAAAACGAGAGAGAAAACGAGAGAGAAAAGAGAGAAAAGAGAGAGAGAGAGAGAGAGAGAGAGAGAGAGAGAGAGAGAGAGAGAGAGAGAGAGAGAGAGAGAGAGAGAGAGAGAGAGAGAGAGAGAGAGAGAGAGAGAGAGAGAGAGAGAGAGAGAGAGAGAGAGAGAGAGAGAGAGAGAGAGAGAGAGAGAGAGAGAGAGAGAGAGAGAGAGAGAGAGAGAGAGAGAGAGAGAGTGAGTGAGAGAGAGAGGCGGATAGAGAGCCGACAGAGAGACAGATACAGAGCAACAGAAAGAACCATACGAAAACAAACAAGAATAAAAAAAAAACATCGAGCATAGAAGACCACCACGACCTACAAACCCTCTCCCGAAACACGGAAACCGACGTCCACAAGCCATCGCCACTCGCATCACTTCACCGCCAGCCGTAATGTGGCCGACCGCTACCATATGCTCACTTCCTCTCACTTCCTCGTTGTGAGATCTAGAACATAGTTGAAGGGACGTCATGTGCATCTTGAGGAGGGTTCCGCTCTGCTAACGTAAGGGGACAAATATGGCGATCGAGCCGTGGGTGTTGCGTGTACTAATGAAAATAACGGAGGTCCTCTACACTGGCAACATCTGCTATAATGGAATAAACAATGACTAGGGTATCTTTTGGGATTTGGGGGTGTATATATAATTGATGTAACGTTAACGGAGGTTTGTTTTCAGGTAGGTTTACAGGCTGAGCTTTGTAGAAAAGAAACAAACCAAGGAGCTTATTCATTTGGATGTATTTAAATGCAAGAACGTTTGAGGACCAACTTCCATTTAAATCGTACAAGTCAGGGTTACGGGACGGAAAATTCCAGCGGTGACGGGGCCAAAACCAACAGGCGCTAAAAATATCAAAGGACAACACAAGACATATAACGGACCCATTGAATGCCAGGTACTACTGCCAGATTGCCTGTCGCTGCAGGATGATATCCGTTGTTGCATCGTATTGTCATGCGTAGTACGGTGTCACTGATCAAATGGCATTTGTGGTGTTAGATGTTATCTAATCATATTTGCATTCTGAAGACATTGCTACGCATTAAATTATTAGTAACCTGTGTCAGAAAAATTA